>JAUESO010000436.1:0-34003 GCA_030914385.1 Drosophila antonietae
ATCAGAGATAATTGAAACTTTCTCTGCCTTGTGCGCAAATGCAGAGAAATGTTATCGTTATCGATCATGCATCGACTGTTCTAGTCAAATTTGACGTCTGCAGTATTACGTGTTGGAATTTTGATAAATGCTATCAAGAATGTTGCCATATTTCTTAATTCCCCATATACTAAGTAGATCAGAGATACTATATCCAATAATAATTTCCGTTATTTCGGATCAAATTATCAGTTGGCAAATATTATATAGGCATATATCATTCCCTTGCTTTGCTTTCAATTGATAACTAGTTCCTTGAGCGTGCACAACCAGGAGATACCCTGTAGCGGCGCTTGTCGCATTTGATTCGTAAACAAGATCTTTGGCATGCGATTAGGGATATTCATTCCTCCATCCAGATAACATGTTTACTCCGAGAACGAAAGCTTGAAAACAAATTAAACACACTTATCTAACTCATTTGATATCATTTATAGCTCAATTTATGCTTATAGGGTATAGCTCTCTATAAGTGATATTGCACGCCCAACTCTTAATTCTCGAAGTGCCCGTTTATAAGATTGTTTGCTTTTGTGCGCAAATATGTATATCAAGGTTACGATTGCAAAACAAAATCGACTAAATACGAAATAGAATTAAACACGCGCCCTCAGAATACTGGTCAGCCTGACGTCTCATTTAGTTTTTAATCATCTAGAGCGATAATTACAGCTCTCACCACTGGGTAACAATGCCAATTAAGTGCTCAGCTATGCGCATATTCCAGACATTTATAATTTATGATTTTGATTAAATGACTGTACATAAAATTTATATTTTAATATTATTTATTTTATATTATTATACGATAAATTTGATTACAATGCAAACAAATAATGCCTTCCCATCAAAGTAGATTATTTTTTCAAATTTGTGTGTATCAAAAGATAAATAAGTATTTTTTTCGTAATT
Source organism: Drosophila antonietae (assembly GCA_030914385.1). Classification (NCBI taxonomy): domain Eukaryota; kingdom Metazoa; phylum Arthropoda; class Insecta; order Diptera; family Drosophilidae; genus Drosophila; species Drosophila antonietae. Next base: position 952 of record JAUESO010000436.1, read on the forward strand.
AGTATATTCTATATATATGTATTTATGTATTATTATTATTATTTGTTACTAACGGGCTATCGTAAAAATGTTTACTGCTTGTATTTGATGGACTTAGCAGCTTTGTATTCTTGGACCTGTTATCAATAAAGCTGCAAATATTTCAAAATATGACCATTTAAAATAAATGAAAATTGAGTTATGTATATTTAAGCATATTTATTTATTAATATTATGTTCAGTTGGTAAATTGATTTGTCCTCATTTCAGCCAGACACTGTTAATGATATATAGCTCTTGAGTTTCGCTGATTTTCAAGCAGATCAGCTAGGAAATTGCTTATATGAGCTTCAAGTTTTTTGTTTTCAGCTTCAGTTTGTCTGATTGAGAGTGATAAGATACGTTTAAGGCTACGCCCACAGGGGGCTTGATGAATTAAAAAACAAAAGTATTAAAATATTTTTATAGTTAAAAATACATTTAACTAGAAGGTTGTGGAAGCTTGGGATGGGAAATGCGAAACGCACAAATTCTGTTTGGGCTTTGCTTTAGGAAAAAAATTTCATAATAATTTTTGATGACTTTGGCTTCTTACTTTTTTGTTGAGAATTTATTTTAATAAGACACAAATATATTTAAAAAATAAAAAATACAACTTAAGCCAGTAAAACATTGTTTGATCTGAGAAATATAGAATAAAATCCCTTTTTTTTAAGTATTTTTTATAAGTTTTATAAAAGATTTCAAAATAATTAAATTTGTTATTATAATTATATAAATTGATCAAATAAAATAATCTAATATATTTTTTAAAGTTATATAGCTAGGAAGTAAAATTATATAGACTTGAGAAATGTGATATATAAATAACAAAATATAAATAAAAAATATAAATATATACATATATAATTTTATGAGCATTTAGTTAAAATAATATCTGAACAAAATTTGTAATGATATTATGGGCTAGATTGGACTTTTTATATATTTGGTAATAGATTGATTGTATTTTAGCTTCTAGCTGCTTAACATCATGCATTGCACATAGCCTCTGTTAACGACTTCTGCTTAATTTTCTAGATTGTCAAATTTCCCAAGAACTGCTGATTCATTTACGATCATCTTTGTCATCGGATGACTATATAATACTTGCACGTACGCATGGCTGTAGACTTATCATAGGCAGTGTTGGACTCTAAATGACAATTGGAAATGATTTTTGCTGTCGCAATTCGATACATAAGTTATGCACTATATAGTTAGTTATTCATAATATTTGCTGTTGATTTTCGATAAGGGAAACGGCGTCAGCTAACTGAAGTGGCCAACACGGAGACGGAAGTTAAAGCCATTCTCAAGTGATTAGGCAAATAGTGATATTTTAATATACATATCATATGAGTCCCTGACACTGACACTGACACTGACACAGACCCAGGCACAGACACTCGTTGTGTGTGTGGTTATCACATGCTCCAGCGATCAGGTGAACTTTTGATCAGATTTGCCAATATATTTATGGCTATTGAGGAAATGGTGGCCACGCGCAGCGCGTCGATTTGGGTTTATATTAATTGCCTAAATCTATTTGACGTTAGGGCATGTCTAAAATTACTAACTCTCAAGTGTTGACCTATTTTTAGAAACTGAGCAAATAATTGCCAATTAGGTGCCCCAAAAACAAAAACAAGAGGAACAACAACAACAACAACAACAAAAAGAGGAGAAAAAAAATAACAGAAATAAAGCCAAACACCATGGGCAATACTGTAAAGCTATACGGCTTATCGTTCAGTCGTCGAGTTGCTGCCTTATCTAACGCTGACCGCCGATAAGAGTGTGTGGTATAAAAACCCAATGCACAAAACAGTCGCCAATTAGATTGCAAAGAACGCGGAGCCAACAAACCACAAACCACAATTCACAAATCAATCACAATTCTTTCTCTCTCTCTCTCTCTTTCACTGCATACTTTACTGCACGCGTTTCGTGAATTCTTTTGTTTGACTTGAGTGTGTTTTTTTTTTAATTTTTTATTATTGTGTGTTCGTGCATTGCCACAAAATGCAGCGAGTGATCGTCTCGTTACTTTTGCTGAGCGTTTGCGCACTCGCTGCGCCAACGCAGCAGCAGGAGTCATCGCAATTGCTGTCGCCGTCTCAGCCACAATCGCAGCGCGCCTCTGATCTCGTCTACTCGCCAATCAGATCTGTTACTGATGAGGATCGCTATATGGTAGTTCATCCGGGTACTAAGCTGACCGCCCTCAAGAAGGAGAAGCATGCCAAGGGCAATATGGTATTCAGTTCTGGCGAGCGTATCTCGGGTAAGCTATAGAAGATGATGACAATATTTGAAAAGCTCGCTAAATGGATTACTCTTTCTCTTTCTCTTTCTTTTTATCTCTTCATTCGTTACTCGTCATTCGTTATTTTTCACTCATTACTCGTTATTCGTCACTCGTTACTCCTAATACCTGAAACCTGGTTTCTTATTCATGATTCATTGTTCATCACTCCCTTCTCCGATTCATTCCTCATCAATTAATCACTCGCCACAATTAGGCGATAAGCTACTGGCTAACAATTATGATGACGAGAGCTTCACCACCACCGAGGACGTCGAGGTGGACATGACCTATACATCGAAAAGCGGCACTGCCATCACCTTGACCAGCGTCGAGATCTATGTGGATACGACAGCCGATGATGCGAGCGCCTTTTTCACGGACGGAGGCATTGGCAAGAGCACGGCATCCATATTACTGGCATGCAATCAGACGCGCACCTTCTCATATGAAGCCTTCTTCTATGGTTACTAGACTAGAGAGCAAATTGAGAGCAAATAAAACAGCATCATCAACTTGGAACTGAACTGTGATCGCCATCGCCATCGCCATCGCCCAGAGCTAACGCTAATGCCATATTCCATCCCATTTCTTCTCTCAGAGGGACAAGTATTATAGAGCTAAATTTGAATTAAAGCAAGCAAAAAATAAGAAAAAAAAAAAAGAAAAGAGAATGAAAGAAAATTTACAGAAATTATCTTCACTATCAAGACTCTTTCGATAAATATTTTGAATTTTTTTGTTTTTGTTTTTTTCCACACTCATCCGGAAGCTTAAATATTGTCATTACTTTATATATGTCCATATACAAACATGTAGATGTACTTATAATTCCTCTGATTTTGGTTTGCTCTACTATTGGCTTATCGTACAAATGCTCACACATACAGATGTTGTCGTTGTCGGGTCTGACGTTTGGGTTTGTCCAATGCAGATTCATTTAATTGAATTGGTCGTTCATTGTGCCCACCCTCTGCTTCTCTGGGCTGGGGATAGATAAGGCGATGGAGATCGTGACACGTGGCAATATTAATAACTGTGCGAATAATGCGTCATTTGATTTGTTTATCAATATGGTAAATTGTATTCCTGTTTGGGGAAGACCCCTATGCAGATCATCATTGTAATAAACGTACCCTAATTAAAAGCAATACAACAACAATCTATTAATTCTGAGTTCCTGCTGATTACAAATGTTTTTTTATAGCACTCTTTCCCATAAATAGGGAGTATCCGACTGTCTCAGCTGTCGTAGTAGATACTTTATACTATTATAATATATTATATAATTATATAATTACTCTAAATATCAAGCATTTGCAATATACAAACTATATATGCTTGCAAGCTAAGGCTTCTTTGTCATCGAATCGGCGCGATTATCGAATAATATAGCATTATCAAGTATATATAGTATATTATATATTATATACCATGTATGCGAATGCTTTGTGAGTGATCCATAAGTATAGAATGATTGTTTCATAGGGACTGAATGCTGAGTTAGTGAGCTGAGCTCAGTTTCGTTTGGGAGACCGTGCGCTACAGATGTGGATCATCGGAACATTCAGCTATGGAATTGAAGACTTTTAATGTATTTATGCTGTGCATATTGCTACTGGTAGCAAATAGTTCTACGATGATTCTCATGCAATTGAAAGGTGGGTTTCATTTACCAAGGCGGTCGTCTATATACAAAAAATTTAAAAATGAAAAAAAAATTTACAAAATTTAAAAAATATAAATATGGCTAAACGTAAAGTAGATGTATTCAGTAACTACTATTTTTTTAATAAAATATATAGTTTAAAGATAGGAAGGAAGGAGGAAACATTGTTGTTAAAATCAATCCCTCTTCCTTTATAGTTTTTCGATAAAGTTTTTTTTTATTTCGATTAATCACTACCCTAAAAAAAGAAATGTTCAATTTTGGGAGAGAGATTTTACTATGGTATGGTACGACACTAGGTCTAAAATTATAGAAGATACAGTTGTACTGGATATTTCCTGCGATCTCTTTGAAAATATATACTATATAGTTTTGGTCAAGGGCTACTTCGTGAACGGATATATCAACTGTTCGATTAAATTTCTAAATTCCAATGTACAGAGAATATGCCATGTCCGCACATGAATGGTATTTGCAAACTTCCCAGCAATTGTGCTACGCGGAACCCTTGTCAGAATCAACAATACAATAGCACTTGTGGTTTCGTGGGGAGAAATGGACAGGAACTATTATGCTGTCCTAATCAGTTTTCCAAGGATTACGTTCCACAAACGACATCATCACCTACACCATATCCGTCAATACCAACGTAAATATCCGATCCATGTATTTGTTGTACAGATGCTATGTCTAATTCTTAACAAAATTCACATTTCAGGGATATGTCGAGACTCAAACATCTGGCTCCCATCTTATACTACACAGAAAATTATGATGATTTTGAGCACCATTGCACAGCCATTATCCTATCTTCGACCAAATTGCTGACCACAAGCAAGTGCGTGGGCAGGGATAGGGAGAAGCCCAGCAAAGTTGCAGTAGGTGTGACCGATCCGAGAGAACCATACGATGAAGAACTGGAGTATGAACTACATGTATTGTTGTTACGCAGCTATCATAACGTCCCATATTCGAGTTGACATATACCTTCCTTATATAATTATAGTCAAATATCAAACAAATGAACAAGGATCTGGCACTGTTACAGCTGCACACGGCAATTGATTTTGCTCAGATGGAAAACGTGAGCAAAGCTATCCTTTGCCATACGGACGAGCTGGCAGGACAGCCAAAGCTATATGCTGTGGGCTTTGCTCAGAATGAGGGTAAGCATCAATATGGATATTCACGTATGATCTATAATTATCATTGGAATAATGCCTATTATGCCTGCAGAGACCAACTGCGGTTTGTTCCAGTCACGTCTTGATCGACTTTCCGATTGTGGAAAATTGAATCTAAAACTTCCAGTGACCGGTATTCATATGAACTTAACACACATCTGTGTGAGAGCTATACCGCAGAGTTCTGACGATCGCAATGGATGCAAAAATTGCTTGACGGCCACCTCTAGTGTCCTCCATGTGGAGCGAGCTGACGGAAGTTTCTGTGTGGCTGGCATTGCCACGCCCACCACAGACGAGTGCATTTTGACTGACAATCCAGTTCTCTATACGATATTTATAAACAGCGCATTCAAAGAGTTCTTGGATCTCCCTGAATGACCCAGTAATGTATAATTGTAATGTATAAAAATATCATACAATAAGATCGTTAAAGAACATATTTTTTAAAGAATGTATATAAATATAAAACAAGTAAGAAAACTGTAGTCGAGACTGCTCGACTACGAAATCCCCTGAGCCCTTCTTCGAACGAATCATATTCCAAGAATGCTTCGTTTAGATTCTCCACTAGAGGTGGGCACGGGCCGACTTTTTTGCACCCGGCCCGATCCGCCCACGGTCAGAAGTTCAAAATTTTATCCGTATTACAATTACAAAAAATTTAATTCTCAAAAATTACAACAATTTTATTCTTAAAAAAAATTACAATATTATTTACAGAAATATTACATGTTTTTATATAAGAAAAGGAGCATATCAAGATTTGCGCTTGATAGCCTTGTTCGCCTTTCATTTAAAATTTTTCCAGAAGAGGAGAATACTCGCTCGCTTGTTGCAGAGCTTACCGGAATAGATAAAATATTTTTGGCCACCACTTGCAACAATTTAAGGTTCGTTGCCTCCTGCCAAAAATGTAAGATTAATATTTATCAATTTCTAAGTCAATTGCATTTTTGTCAGGTTCGTCAAGTTTTCTTTTTTTGTTGATTTTTGTCCAAAAACTAAATTATTTCTGGTAAATCGGATTAAGCAGTCTAACCCGCAACTGCCCGCACCTAGCCCGAAATTAGATTTTTCAGCCCATACCCACGGGTAACAGCGGGTGCCCACGGGTACCCGATAAAAACCCGGCCCGTGCCCACCTCTATTCTCCACACGTAACTATACATGCAAAAACACGAACACACACACACGTTGATCTATGCTTGTACGCCTCTATGTGTGTATGCATGTGTGTAAGCATTGCAAGCGTCTTGCTGTCTCGCTGCTTTGCTGCTGGGTCGCATGGGTTTTGATGAGAAAACTTTGATGATTGATATCTTTAGATTATGATTATGATATTCATATCTATATGCTAAACCAAACTGCATGTCTCTAGTATTTGAAATGCATTTTTTACACATTTGGGGGTGGTGGGGCGAAATGGGGGTCGGAATCCAAAATCTGGCAAAAATCGAAACTGTATTAAATTAGTATCTGAAGACTTGGAGACTCTAGCTCTAAAGATGATTTAGCTAGAATTTTATAACTGGTTCCCGATAAATTCATTTATCGATAACTTTGCAAATATACGAGTTATCGAATTTCTGAAATAAACTCGTACTGCGTGTGCAATATACGGACCTAACACAAAAAGAATTAACTCTCTAGCTTTTGTATCTTCGGAAATCGACGCGTTCAAATATACGGACAGACGGACGGACGGACGGACAGATGGACATGGCTATATCAACTTCTCTCGTCACCCTGATCAAGAATATATATAATTTATGGGGTCTGCCACGCCTCCTTCTGCCTGTTACATACTTTTAACAAAACCATTATACCCTGATTTCCTATTTTTAATAGGCTCAGGGTATAAAAATTGATCTGAGTCTGTTCGGACAGACGTTCTTGTGGACGCAGAGATCTCATAAGTTGTAAGAGCTAGACGCTTTAAAATTATTATATTATTAAATATATATATATATTTTTATAAGCAAGAACTTGCCAATTTTTGCATTAGGTTTCCCTGCAACAAACTCTTTCATCTCCCAGAGAGGGCATGCGCGTCTAGTGGTTTCTGAATTATTTTCTTTCTTAAAAGCTTAAACAAGCTGTAACTAACTGATAAGCATATCTGAACTATGCTATATGTATATATATATATATGTTATATATATAGAGAGAGAGACAGATAGATAGATAAAGAGAGAGAGAGAGAGACAGATAGTAGAGAGAGAGAGAGAGAGAGTATCAACGGTTGCTTGCAACCGAAGCCGACGGAATATTGAGATTGAGATCTTGCATAGCCATATACATATATACATATATATACAGAATGTAATTCACCGGTGCATTTGTGACCCTGTCTATAGTGCTGTTGATAACGACTGTAGCATTGAATGGTTTTTCTGAACATAAACAACATAAATCCTAGGCTCTTGTTCTTGTCGCTGATTCTTTTGTGATTTGAAATATATGAATGCAGTGGATGAGGGACAATCCAGACATGCATCTGGAAGTTGGACAATTCAATTACAAATGAACAGTATTCCATGAGTCCTATAGGACGGGACAGCTAAACCTAAGCGAATTTCCCTTCCGCTTCCAGTCGAATGCCAATTCCTCGGAAATCGTTTGCTGTCCCAAATTATGACGTTCACGTATGACAATATTTAAGTACATATTCATATCCATCTTGCGTTCGTGCACTCTTTGGACAAGACTTTGGACGGGTATGTCTATCGTTGCTCCGCGATAATATTGTCTTCGAATCAACTGCTGGCCACAAGCAAGTGTGTGGGCAAGAAGGAACACGAGAAACCCCAGGATCTACAGTGCAGAGAACCGGAGAATTGCCGAATTCGTTTGGTTTTTCTGCTTCAGCTTATCAAGTTGAATTTCCAAAGTCAAGTCGGAAATGAAAGAAAACTCAATAAATTCTACGTTTGTTATGATGTTCCGAGTGCTAAGGCATTGACAGGATCATAATTTCAGTATGATTTAACATACATACGTTTGATTCAATAATTTTTGAGAACCAAATTAAAAATTCGTAATGGATGCTCCCACTTCGACAGCGGTCCTGGACGCACAAAATGCAGACTTCTTTTATGGCTGGGACTTGCTGTTTAAAACTGTGGAGACACAGATTGCCAAGAAGGCGGATGTGCTAATGGTTCTAGGCCCACTTTCTGCTGACCAAGCATTGTAATTTTCGTTGCGTCGGCATCGGGGATGACAAAAGTTTGCCAGTTGATGAGTCCGGCAGCGAATTATTGCCGGATCAGTGGAATGGCGATATTGTCAAGTATTCGCTGAGATATGTGCGCAATAAGGTGCTCTATTTGCTGACTGGCTCACATAACTGAGGATTCTCTGATTGTCAACTTGCTGGACGTGAGCACCAAGAACGTATCCAATCTGTGCGTCACGCCCGATACTCTGGTGGGCGCTTTGAAGGGCGGCATTGCCAAGACACTGCCAACGGCTGGTGCAGTTGTTGAACGTTTTCGCCGTGAGCTCTGCGATCCGGTATTTGCGGCAAATTCCCGTGAAGCGATCGTACCGCAAACGACCACCCAAACGCCGGTCCAGACTGTAGATCCTCTGGCCGATGACGGACGTCGTCCGATGTCCTATATGCCGCACAGCTTTGAAGTAAATCCGTATAATATGCCTGATGTTGGTCGCGGCGATTTGGATCCATTAACCGCTGGCATGGGTAATTTGTTTCCTTTTCCACGAAATCCCACACCTCTGCGTCCCAACGCACCAGAGTCGGGATCCCCAAATCCGGATCATGCTCAGCCACCAGACTGGAATCCCGATCATTATATGTGACGGCTTACACAACAATCTGCCACAAATTAACTAAATTCGCTTAATAAACTACCTTGAAAATAATAGGGAAGCAGCTAATATTTATTTAAACAACTTGAAATTCCCTCATCATCAAAGTGATTTACAGAAATACGCATTTCAGTTTCTTTTTGGATTTTCCCAATTTGTAAGCTCGAATTGGCAAGAAATTTGGAAATGCCCAAATATATCTTAAGTTGTTTGATTTTATTGCTGAGATAAAACAAAATATCAAAAAAGTCTTAAATGACAGCTAATTAAGTAAGGGGCTGGTGGATGGTAGTAGAGCAGGAGGGCAAGAGCTACAAATATTGTACTTCACATTGATTTTGAAAATAATAAAATAATGCTAGATATAGACGGGTTCTATAAAGGGTGCTGCAGGTAATTGTCGGAAGAACTGAAGGACCCATAGCGCAGATGCTTAGTTCTGAGGCGCTCTTGGATTAGGCAGAATATAATCTTTTCGTAAAAGAGTTTTGGTCTTCTATTAAAATATATTGCTTATACAACAATCCTTGAAGCTTACTATGCATGGCCTAAGTGAATCTCAATGGCAAATAGTCTCAGTGAATAAATAATCTGGAATATAATTATTCTGAGTAACTATGCAAATTTTTGCTCAAATGCCATTGAGCTTATATCGAAAACAATGTTGAAAGATCGGCTGCTGAGCAACACTTCCTCAGTTTTCCAGCAGACATCGCGTCAGGCTGCGCTGCTGCTCGTGCTGCTGCCGGTGGCTCTGCCTCGGTTGGCGTCGCGCTGAGCTGCGAGCAGTGAGCACTGGCCGGGAGTGGGAGAACGGTAGTTGAGCAGTTGAGCGTGAGCGGCGCGCCTGTCCAGTTCGTTGTTGTCGGATCGGACCATGGCACGAGTGAGCTTTGTGATATCAATGCTGTTTTGGCTCTGTTTGAGCAACGGATGCAGCAGCTATTACAGCCTTCAGGGTTCGTTATCATGAATGAATCTATTACTCTCTCGCTCTATATATATATATATATATATATATGTCTACTAATGCTCTCTTTTGCATCCGCAGTGGGGGATCCGTGCCCGACTCGCGATTATCGCAGCAGTTGCCAGCCGTCGGAGCAGTGCGTCACACTGGGGCCGTTCATCAGGAGTGGACGGCTATCAGTGGAGTCTGTGCTCAATTGTGGCTACACCATAGTCGGTGAGAAGATTTGCTGTCCACTTGAAGACGCAACAACAACAACAACAAAAACAACAACAACCACTACAACAACAGCAGCAACAGTTGCTAAAACAACAACCACAACAACAACGGAATCTCCACTCTGGCTTGGCCTATTCAAGACCAGTCGAGAGTATGTGCTGCGTTCGGTAGCCGAACAAGGCCCAACCAACCGGGACAGCATCATATTCCCAGACACTTCCACCTTATCGGGCGCCGCTTGCCAGACGCCCCTCTATGAGGGCAGCTGCGAGACAATGTCGCGCTGCCGCAGCCTGGAACCGTTGCTGCTGCAGCATCGACTGCGCGACGATGATGTGCAAACGTGCCGCGGCGGCACTGTCGAGGAGATCATCTGCTGTCCAGCCAATCTGCCGGCGGTGCCGCGCGGCCAAGTGGGCACCGCCATGCGTATCTGCCTGCCCGAGACGACATCAGTGCTGCCCGAGACGAGATCATCGTTCGATGATGAGAATGCCATTACGAATGCAGAGCAGCTGCTGCCACACTATAAGCATCTGGCGGCGCTGGCATATCCGAATGCCGCCCACGATGGCTATGTGCATAGCTGTACGGCTCTGGTGCTGACGCCGCGGCTGTTGGTCAGCGGCGCAGGCTGCGGACGGCCCAGTCATGCGGTCTTTGGTGTGGCCGATATGCGGGATGTGGACGATGAGGAGGACTTTTTGGCTGTTATAGATGTGCGTGTGACATACATATATCTGTCTCTATATACATTTCTATCTCTCTCTCTCCATCTATCTATATTTTTCCCTTGCAGCGCATCGCCATTTATCGCGACGATTTGGCCGTACTGCGCCTAACACAGGCACTGCCTCTGGATCAGTCCAGTGCTCCACACATCAGTCTGGCCCCCATGTGCACCCAGTTCGAGCAGACACGCTTGCAGCTCAGCGGACAGCTGCTGGCCACCGCCTGGGCCAAGGGCAATGGTAAGCTGTTTTAGTGCGTTTGACTCGCCTCCAATGCTAATCAGAGTATACGCCTTCTTTAGCCAGCGATTGTCCGCTCTATGAGCTGCCCATGCGTCTGCTGCCCACGGAGGCATGCAAGGATATTGGCAATGCATCTGCTGCCCAAGATTTGCCCTCAGTGCATTTTTGTCTGGAGCCCATTCATGCCAACGCTCTGAGTGCTAGCAATTCCAACTCATGTGCTCCATGTCCCGCTGTTGTGGCCAGCGTGCTCCATTTGCGTCGTCCCTAGCGGCTATCGTTGTGTCTTGGGCATTGCCACGCCCACTGCCGCCAAGTGTGATGCGCAGCCGATGTACTATACGAGCCTGCTTAGCACACAACTCCTGGACTTTGTGGAGCAGCAACAGAAGGAAAAGCGTCTCTGAGGACATCCAACTGAAGCCGTTCGTTTCACTGCAGCAGTTGCAGCACTTGCTGCAAACTCCTTTCCAAATGTGATTAGTATAAGATTTATACGTACATATACATATGTATATTAGATATGTATTTAATATCTAGCTAGTATATACTAGCGCGTAGTATATAAAGAGGTAAGCACAATATAACACAATATTTATAAACTGGTTTTCCAGTTAACTGAAGCTTTTTTTTTGTTAATATTAATATATTTAGCCAAAGCTATGCTTGAGATTTATGGGAGAAAGAGAGAGAGAGACTGCAAGAAAGGGCGAATGAGCTGCAGAGAAAGATTGAGCAATAGAAAGAGATAGATAGAGATCGAGAGACAGTTGGCAGTAGAGAGCAAGAGAGCAGGAGAGAGAGAATGCGAGAGTGAGAGAGCAGGAGTGAGAGAGATAGGGAGAGGAAGTGAGTGATAGAGAGAGAAAGAGTGTGAGATATAAATTAACGTTTTGTTTTGGTATTTTTTTGCTCAATGTACTAGATGTTTTATACCGCTTCTGTTCCGTCTAAAGCTGCTAATTATTTTTGGTATTTTTTTTTAAATTTTGTTTACATTGTTAAGCATTAATAATTTAAAATAGATTCCGGATAAGAGGTAGCTACAATGCTAGAAATTCGTTTAATCTCAACGTCTCAGCGAGCAACTTGTAGCGAGCGAGCATCGTGCAGTCGGTAGAGTCGACTAATATAATTATGATTTGTATTTAGTATTTATTTAACAAATTTGATAGGCACGGATTAGTCTTATCATAGGTTAGGAGCGTTACGCACTTGGGTCAAAAGCAAATTCAAATTTGTATTTCGCACTTGCACTAAATTCGATTCTTGACTGTGTTTTTCCCTTGAATCACGGTGATTTTTGTTGTTATTACTGCCGGTTTTAATGCCCATTACAAATGTATTGGGAAGGTATATAGATTTTCAGTTACAGAAAGAAGTTAGCGTGCTTGACTTTCGAAAATAAATGTGGTTGAAGCATGTAATGCCAAGAGTCATTGTAGATCAGATACATTGGAACTATAACAACTCGTATGCCAGAGTCAGAGCTGGAGATTTATTATATACATATATATTATTTTCTACGATACAAGTCACGAGCCAACTTTGCTATATGTAATTAGAATTTTAGGAGAAAATTGATTAATTATTTTGTTTAATAATTATATTATTCGTTTATTTTTATATCGAGTCGAGTTGTCAACATAAAAAAGTTAATAAAAAGAGATGTAACAAATAGAGATAATAAATATATAATAGGCATGGAATGGGTATCTTCTAGTTGAATTCTTTCTAAAATATTTCTTTGAGTTTTTACCCGTTGTTCACTTATGAATCTGTTGCTGTGCTCTGAGTTGCGTATTTTACTTCTGTTAAAACCGGTTCAGAGCTAAAAATCACAAAACGAAAAAAAAAAACAAACAAAACAAAAACAAAACACAAACGAGAACTTGCGCCTCTCGGCTCTGGGCTGGCAAATCTCGGCTCTGCGACTCTCGGCTCTCGGCTGACAGATCTCGACTCAGGGCTCTCGGCAGTCGGCGCTCAGTTCTCGGCTCTCGGCTCTCGGTTCTCGGTTCTCGATGGCCGACTGCTATGCGCACTTCAGATTCTGATCTTGGCTTCAGTTGGCGAAGCGTCGCGTAACTGTTAGGTCGTCGGCAGCCAAAGCTTAGCGGCGCGTCGAGAGTATCGAATTCCATGTAAAACGCGTCCGTATCACGCCTGCCACCGGTTTATATTTTATTTTAGAATCAACAGTGTTTTTTTTTTAATTTTCAATTTTTTTTGTTTTTTTTTTTGTTGCTTTGTGCCAAGTGCTGATTGTAAAGAAAGGAAAATAAGCAACATATGGCATAAAGTCAACAACCGGAGTGATTTGTGTTGCATTTGCCTCAATTTGTTGTTATCAAAACAAAAAGTTTTCAACTTGCGTGTGTCAAAGGTTTGTCTGATAATCAACAACAACAACAACGAGAATAACAACAATATATTTAATTCAAATAAGAATAATTATTAATATTAACGAAAGCACGGCAAATGCAGCCATCATGTTCTGTATAGAGATTCATGATAATTACATGTTCGCCCCACGACAAATGGCAAATAACACAATGCAATGCACAGCTATAACGGTTCTTTTGTTTTTGTTTTAATGTCTTTGTACAGCATTAAACTTATTATTATTATTATTTTCTGTTGTTGAATAAATTAAATATATTTAGCAAGAAAATAATAAAATTCAAATATAGTTTTACTGTCTAACACAAATTGTATGTAAATATCTTGATTTGTTGAAGAGTTGCATTAACACAAGTAAGAAAGCTCTAGTCGAGACGGCTCGACTACGAGATACTCTGAACCCAGCAAAAAAAAAAAAAAAAAACACTAGGCTCAAACTGTGTAGAAGTTATGCCCAAAAAACGTAAAAAATGGAAACGAATTTTGGATTTTATCGATAATTTGGAAATCGGATGAGTTATCGAAAAAAACAAAACAAACTTGTACTGCGTAACTAACATACGAGTATTCGTGTAAAATTTCAGCTCTCTAGCTTTTTTAGTTTCCGAAATCTCGACATTTATACGGACGGACAGACGGACAGTGGGACAGATGGACAGATGGACAGATGGACAGATGGACGGACAGATGGACAGACGGACAGACGGACGGACGGACGGACAAACGGACAGATGGACAGAGCTAGATCAACTTATTTTTTCATACTGATAAACAATATACATATATACTTTATGGGGTCTGCGACGTTCTCCTTCTGCCTGTTACATACATTTTCACAAAACCATTATACCCTGAATTCCCATTTTCAATGGGTTCAGGGTATAAAAAACTTAAAAATCTATACAAAACAAAAGTATTTTAATATGCATGTGTATATATTGTAGTATAAACTGTCTGTTTATATATGTCATCTGCATAAGTATCTTTAGAAAATATTTGTGCGACTAAAATCAGTTTAAATTAATATTATATGTATATATATATAAATATGTATATGTATATAATGTTTGTACAAATACTTTTTTAAAATTTTTGTATTTTTATTTTGTTTATTTTTATTTTGTATTGTTTAGTCGCATGTCAGACTAATAAAATATGTATATATTTATAGATCTCACATTTGATGACATTTAATGAGCTTCAGTCGTGACTTTAGCAAAGCCATTTGGTATATAGATCAGCTGAAATATCAATTTAGTGCGACTATATATTTGAACATATATTATATGTATCTGTATATACACATATATGCACATATGCATATATACATATATATGCATATATTTTATTCTAAATGAAATGTCATTTGAATCCCAAATCTTCAGCCAGCATTTGATATAACCAAATTGTTGTTTTTTATTTAATATATACACATATTATTATTTATTATTATTATTATATATTTAGATATTTTTGAAATTCCATCACATGTTTTTCATTTGCTATCATGCCACTTTAATTATGTTCTGATTCGTCTTCGCCAACTTTTGAAGAGTCAAACTCTAGAGATAGCTCTGTAAGCATTGAAATTGCTGATGATATGAAAGATAATTAGTTAATTTGCTAAAACTTGTACTACAAATGTAGCACATTTTCGTATCGTTTGTTTTGTTTTCTTTTTTTTTTGTTTTTCTATGGAATCACGTTATCAATTGAGTGTTAGATAAACCCTAGAGAGCAGCACTCAGATATGGTATGGAAAGTTCCGAATTATTGTTCTTTTTTTTTCAAATATGCGTGAGCAAATAGAACCTTCTCAATCAGAATCTGCCCATGGAGAAACGTTTGCCAGATTAGTAGGAATATGAAGCTAAACGAGAAATTTCCATGCGGCTATTGACTGTGGCATGTCTATAAGAGCTCTTTTTTTTTTTTAATTTCAGTAATGAGATTATTCTGCACTGATTTAGGTAGGTTAATTATGTATTGCTGATAATAAATTTGCGCTGCGATGGAAGACAACATAGACGAATTCCCTCATTGAGTGAAATTCATTCGAATCGAAATTGAAGAGCCAAATCAGTGAGGGGATTTCAAAATGAAATTGCCGCGCCATACAATCTGTGAAATAAACAAAACCTTTCGCGTAATTGACCTACTTAAAAAGTATTCAAATATATTTCATTATTTTCGTATTAATCTAATCTGTTTTATATAGTAAATATGTATACTAGACTCGATGCTCTTCGCTGAAGCTCTCTTTCTCTTCACGCCTGTCTCGCTGCATCACTCTCTTGCGCGCATTTTCACTCTCTTTTTTTTTTTTCATACTCATTATTTATAACACTCACTCAATATCAATATCTAGCTCTATTGCAGATCAGTTCGAGAGCGGTTAGATAGAGCGTCAGCGTGATCATGGCGCTGATCTCGCCCAGAAGCGTGAGGGCGAGTCGAAGTAGTTGCAGCACCTTAATCCTAATGCTATTTGGTCTCATCCTGTGCAGTCTGCCACAATTGCAAGCACTCGAAGGTGTTCAGTTGAATAATTAACTCAAAAGCTTCGTATTGAACCCGATCTCTGTTTGCAGAGGGCGATCCATGTACGCTGAAGGGCAATCTGCCGGGTGTCTGCCAGGGCTCATCCAAATGCGTGCCACGCATCAAAAAGTACATCGAAACGAGAAGATTGACCGCTAGTGATATACCCACCTGTGGCCTGAGCACCCTCGAGGAGATTGTCTGCTGTCCTATTGCCGAATGCTGTGCGGATGATCAGCGGTACGAGCGTGTTTAAATAATATGTATTATTCTTTGTTGCTTTTGTTATTGTCCTCCCCACAAAGCTGGTTGCTCAATGTTGTTACTCGTTCCATAATTTTAGCTAGTCGACAAACTGGGCATCTAATATAGTTTATCTAATTTCTGTGCAGCCAAAGTAGCAGCTCAGTGAATAATTTGGCCACACCGAAACTGGACAGCAAAGAGTCAGCTTGGCAGAATGTGGCATCACATAACAGTGTTGAAGTGACCACAGCAGAGTCTATTATAGCACCTATTGGCAGGACCACACCTAAGGCTGAGCAAACAAACCCATCGAAATCGCAACTCGATCCCGATTTGCCCTTTTATGACTTTAGTCAAATGATGAGTGGAAAGCCAAAGCCACAGACACTGTCAGAGCATAACAGTGGAAAGATTTCAGCAACCATCCTTGCCAACCAATGCTATCGATGAAGAAGTATCTGAAGGATTTTTCCAATTGACTCCGCACATGGGTCCTGTGAGCCAGCCATTTCCAAGAGATGATCAGCGACCAATACAAAGTGAACCTTCTCCTAAAGAATTTGATCAAATTCGAAGACCCACTCAACATAAAAGTGAACGTTTTCAACGACCGCCCTCTTCAACCGATGAAGAAAGATTTTTCCCGCAGACTCCACACATGGGTCCCGGGCACCAGCCATTTCCAAGAAATGATCAGCCACCAATACAAATTGAACCTTCTCCACAAGAATTTGATCATGATCGACGACCAACCGAAAGAGAAAGATTTTTCCCGCAGTCTTTGCAAATGGGTCCCGGGCATCAGCCATTTCCAAGAAATAATCAGCGACCGATACAAAGTGAACCTTCTCCTCAAGAATTTGATCATGATCGACGACCAACCGAAAAAGAAAGATTTTTCCCGCAGACCCCATTTCCAAGAGATGATCAGATACCAATACAAAGTGTTCCATCTTCTAAAGAATTTGATCAAATTCGAAGACCCACTGAACATAAAAGTGAACGTTTTCAACGACCGCCCTCTTCAACCGATGAAGAAAGATTTTTCCCGCAGACTCCACACATGGGTCCCGGGAGCCAGCCATTTCCAAGACATGATCAGCGACCAATACAAATTGAACCTTCTCCACAAGAATTTGATCATGATCGACGACCAACCGAGAGAGAAAGATTTTTCCCGCAGACTCCGCACATGGGTCCTGTGAAACAGCCATTTCCTACTAGTGACCAGCGACCAAGAGAAGTTGATCAAAATCGACGACCTAACAATGAAGAAGGATTTTTCCCTTTGACTCCGCATATAGGTCATGATCAACGACCAATACAAACTGTACCTTCTCCACAAGAGTACGATCAATTTAGTAATACTATACCTAATCGATGGGCCCCTCAACGAGACGGTCGTCCACAACAGTGGCCTCCAGTGCTCCCAGTCGAGAGTCCAGACTCATAATAAACAGACCGTTTACAATTGAACATCAAAGTGAGCCACAGCGATGGCAAAATCCAATTAATGAAATCAACGCACCTATGCGCGAATGGCCAGGAACAAATACAGATATTACGATCGATCGGCAGATTCAACCAGAAAATCCTGTGCGCCCAATTGACCAGAGCAATCATGAATGGAATTGGTTTGTCACAGCTGCATTAATGCATGTGCAATTGAACGTGGATTGCCGCTAGTCTATAGTTCCTAAGCATATTTCTTTAAACCAATCTCTTGTCTTGTGTTTTTTTTTTTTTCAGGCAAGAGACTACAACGACATCATCCATTCAACCCGCTCCCTCGCCTCGTACGGATGTACCGCGGCCAGCTGTGCAAGGTATGTAATTACGGGGACTTTATTGGAACTGGTAAAGAGATCGATGCGGGATGCCTTAGTAAACAGAGATGAACAGACTTAACTTAGCTATAGGATGATTTCCATGTGCCTGTTTCTTCATGTGTGGATAGATGGAAAACAGAATGAATAATAATACTAGAGAGTCTTAAGAAAGTTCTTTTACCACCACAATTATAGTAGAAACTTGAGTTCTGCATGGACATCCAGCAGAGATAGAGTTCTATAGTTCTAGTTTCTTGTTTTCGGCAGCTTGTCGTGCGATTGAAAAACGTGAGCTGGAGAATCTGTTAACCGTTCACATTTTGGAAGGCATTCCGGTGGCGCCAGCTTATTATCCACATATGGCGGCGATAGCGTTTAATGTCTTGGGTAACATTGAATTTGGTTGCGGTGGCTCGCTGATCTCAACTCGTCATATCCTGACGGCTGCTCATTGCGTCAACAACGTGGATCAAACACCCGTTTATGTGCGCCTTGGAACGGTGAATATTCAAAATGTAGGCGCACATTATCAGGACATTAATATAACGGTAAGTGAAAGATCTATATGGTATATTCGTGCATAGATTTCATATTGCATTTCCGACACAGAGCAACATCAAAGTACATCCGGAATATATAAGCACCAGCAAATACAATGACATCGCCATACTGGAACTAGCCGAAGAGGCCAAGCTAGATAACTATACATATCCGGCGTGCCTGGAGACAGATCCAGTTGATCCGCCACCAAACTCGCAAATCTTTGTAACAGGCTGGGGTGTAGTGAATACGACCAGTACGTTCTCATACAAGGAATTAATCTAGTCATTATATTACTAATTCAATTGCTTCAATTTGTTTAGCTCGCCGCACTTCGAAAATATTGCTGCGAGCCCCGCTGACAGTGGTTCCGCTGGAACAGTGTAATGAGAGCTTTGCCGAATTGCCGGTTAGCAAACGATATCTAAAGAAGGGCATCATCGATACGCTGATGTGTGCGGCCGACGTTAAGCAAGGCGTGAAGGATGCCTGCCAGGGCGACTCTGGCGGTCCCTTGGTGCTGGAGCGCGACAAAGAGAACAACAAGTTCAGCATTATGGGCATCATATCAGCTGGCTTTGGGTGTGCCACAACCACTCCGGGCCTGTACACACGTGTTGCATCCTTTTTGGATTTCATCGAAGGCATTGTGTGGCCGAATGGATATGAAGGATAGTACTGATATCAATGGATCCTCAATGTGTATAACAATAAATACTAAGTATATCGATTTTAAATACAAAGCTAAAAGAATAAAAGAGTAGACGTTAAATAATATGAATGGGAATAGTGTTTTCTTGAAGACATTTCTGAGTGCGGCTGATAATGGCTTTTGGATGAGACAGTTGGGAATCTTAGTTTGCTTCAATCTTTAATTTTGAATCCATAGATAAAACATATTATCTTTCTATAGTAATGTTTTACTTAAGGATAATCAACATTGTGGCCCACACAACAAATTTTTGTAACTGTCATTTCTAAGGAAAGAAAGATATTCACAATTCAAGTTGTGTATTCTCATGATTCATTTGTAGCAACCAATATTGTAAGCTTCTCATTTAAAAACTAATTACTGAGCCTTCGAAAATATATATTTAATTTAACTTAACTTTGAATTCACAAATATATAATTTAAATTCAAGCTCACTTCAAAACCGATTCATTTATGGTTCTGGTTCTGTAACCAGTTCCGTGTTAACGCGCTCTCTGTCATCCACACATTTACGTAAACAAAGCAGCGGGAGAGCGGCTGTCATGAATGCTATGCCTCTCTTGCTCTCGCTCTCATTCTCACTCGCTCTCTCTTTCTCTCCCTGTCAAGCCCTCTCTGAGTTGAATCCGAGCGCACAGCATTGCCAGCTGCAATAAACAGGATGGCCAAAGCTTTGAGCTTTTCACAACTACAGAGCTTTTCGTATGAAACAGCCGTGTTTGTCCGTTACAAAATGCCGCTGCCGGAAAAGCAGCTGACGCCGTCGCTGCTGCTGCTGCCGCTTCTGTTGCTGCTACTACTGCTGCTACTGCTAGTGTACGACAGCTCCTTTTGGTTGGCCGCCCGATACCATCGTTCCACTGTCCCACTCTTCCAGCGTTCGTCGATACCCACACGTATTTCGTAGAGGCAACAACTGTTTCAGCTGCTTCTTAAATGCTGCTGCTGTCGCTGCGGACGCCTCAGTTGGTCGCGGGACTGCGTTGCCGTTAGTTCGTTAGGAAGCGAACGGAACAGCCTTTCTGACTGTGCTTCATATCATTATTTTTTTCCAGTGTTCTTGTTGTTGTTGTTACCGTTGCTGTTGCGCCGTGCAGCATGCAACGCTTTTGGCGCGCCTAGTTTGAAAATTGTTGTTAACAGTTGTAAATTGTGTGCGGCTGCGGTGTGTTAAATGTAAGTTTTCTCTACTCTCTGTGTTGTTTTATGTTGCACGTTCCCCTTATCAACGTCGCATATTGAGGCATTAATCACAAGCTGGGAAATTGATTTCAAGTGCACATCTGCTGCCTCGATAAGCATCATAAACAATCAACAACAAAAAAAAAAAAAAAAAGAAATGAATAAATAAAAATAACAAAAAACTGTCCAGTAGGCGCTTATGCCAAAGTGTGCCATGATAAAAACAGTGGACAACAGGTGCTCCATAATCTAAATACCAAATATCACATTAGCCCATTGCATGTACGTTTCAAATAATTTGATATATTCGAAATTTGCTGCAGTTGAAAAAAACTGACCTTCGAAAGAAAAATTTCTGATGTGAGCCCAAGTTGAACTGTGATAAAACAAAAGAGTTTAAGTGCTACTAGAAAATTACATTTAATTCCGTTCAATTTATTTATTTTATTTTTTTTTGTATTTAAAAAAAAAATATTGATTTGATAGTTGCTGTTTTTAAGTTTTTTTTTATTAAATATATATATTTTTTTTATTTTTTTTAACAAATTTTTAGTTTTAATTATTTTTGTAATGGAAATTTTTGAAAATATGTTTTCTTTTCCATTTTAAATTGCTGAAAATAAATAATTTCTCAAAATTTGTTAGAAAGCAAATCCAAAAATTTCCGCTTGATTACAAACTCAATTTGAAAAATTAAAAAAAAAAAAAATACATTTTTATTGAGTTTAAAAAAGTTTTCTTTAATTCAACTTTACATACTTTCTATAGCGTTTTTCTTTGAATTCGAAAAAATGTTGCTTTCAGTTAACGTTAATCGATTTTAATGGCATTTTACTTCATTATTTATTCCAATTTTTATTAAAGGAAAAATTCAATGTAAACCAAATTTAACTTTCAGTTAACTATAATCGATTTTAATTATGCCAATATTATAAATTTCAATTGGAAACGTACAATATTTCCCAAATCTATTCAATCTAGAAGAAAGAGGCTTTAGCTTTAATCATTTTGTATGACATTCTATATAGATGGAGTCTCATTAATTTCATGGCATATTTAACTGTCTTATCAGTCAAGCTGACAATTCGAGCGTTATTTGTGCTCAAATTCCGTTTGATAAATTGTCAGCAATGCGAGAATTTTCACGGTCAGGCGGTCAATCAATTAGACATTATCGAGTGCATTTTAAAGCAATTTGTTGCCAATGCTAGAGTATAGGGGGCGTGACAGTAGTATATATATATATATATATATAGAAAACTGTTGCTGTTTATGCTCCTGCGGCTGCGGCGGTTCATGTGTGGCTGAGGTGCGTGGGTGGATACCACGAATGTTGCTGCTGGCGTTTGGTTAGAAAATGTGGCTATAAATGTGACACTAAGCTAATAAACTTATGGCCAAAACACACCCAACTGATATGTGCCCTGTGTGTGTGTGTGTGTGTGTGTGTGTTTTGGTCTGCTGCTGGTTTCCCGCTTTGTTCATGTGTGTGCGGTTCTGACACGACTCCACTGCGGACAACAGCCAGGTTGATGCCAAAAAGTCGAGAGCTGTGTGTGTCGTTGGCATATTAATAATATTTTTATTGGCCGCTTATTTGCCTTTTGTGGCCGCACTGTGTCTGCCTGGCAAATAGAATCGCCCACAAAGTTGTGACCTCCTTTAATTAATAAATGTGCGCGCCGATAACACAAAACAAGAAATAGTTAATAAAATCAAAAACAATGCAAAGAGAGAGAGAGAGAAAAAACAATAATAATAAAAAAAAATATATATTGAAGGAAAATCAATTTTCCCAGCATTATATTCTGCGTACTTCAATTGGATAGAGAACCAAAAAAACAAAAACAAAAAAAAAAATTGGGGCAGGTCGCAGATGTTGTTTATGATGTGTCTGCTGTCAAACAGTACGCATTTGAGTCGTTTATGTATAATACATGGATTTCTATTAAAGCCAATGGCAAAAAAAAAATGCTCTCATTGAATATGCATGTGCTTCAAGAAATTTGGCTGAAAGCATTCGCAGGTGTCAGGATATGCGTCTACTCGCGCTTAGCCTGACAAATTGCATATCAAATATTCATAAATTATTGGTAATTTTGTTTCTTGCTCTTTTTTTTTCTTTTATGGAAACAAGCACAGCTGTTAGCTGACTATGGCCATTGATTATGCATGGATGTAGCCGATGGCGTAATACTCGTTCAAAGTTCATTTTGGGCTGGCAACAGGTTCTAAATGTTTTTATTTATATATGTGTTTTTTTTTTATCAAAGCTTTGTTCGTCAGAACCGTCTAGACGCAGAAATCTGCATTTTGTTCCTGCGGCTAGTCCATAATAAATTCTTTAAATATCATGCAGAACCATAAATTTGTATTACAAATGTCATCAGTAATATGCACATCAAAGAAATGCGAGAAAATTAATTATTTCAGATATACTTTAGCCATGCGCTAAAAAGTATGCTACACTTTTTATTCTAACGAATTTCTTGCGCTTTGCTCATGGAATCAATAATTATATCCCATTTTTAGTTACAACAAATTAAAGTAAGCTCTTTAACTTTGGATTTTATATTCATCTCAATCTCAAAGAAACTTTTTAATGAAATTAATTAAGGTTTCAGATGTGCTAATTGAAATATGATCATTAAGTTCATTGGAATTTTTAAGCTATATTTTCCTATTTCTATCAGCAGAGTATGGAAAGTTTTAACTGTAGAAAAATTCTGAAAATCTGAAAAAATTGCAAATGCTAAGGCTATCAAATTACCTTTATCTTCGAGTTCTGTTGTAGCATGAGCAAACAAGTTTTGACAGGAGAATTGGAATAGATGAATTTGCACTTGTTTGTCGCAGTAAATCTAAATATTTCTTAAGCTCTGTGAAATAAAAACAAATTTTTATATTAATTCTATTATTTTATATTAATTATATTATTTCATTTTATATTTTATTATTTTAAAATTTTTATATTAAAGACGTTCTCATATTAAGCAACTGTGAGAGCTATAATCAATTTAAACTTTTTTTTTTTTTGCAATGCGCTGCAAAGTATGCTACACTTTTTGTGACACACGAATTCTATGGCCTTTGTTCATTTGATTCATTTGAATGCTTGATTTATAGTCACATCTTCGTTGAAACTGTGGAATGCTTTAATTGCTCTACAGAAATAGACTGAAAATGTGCACAAATTTGAGATGTAGACATCTATCAAACTAGAGCATTTGCCTTAGACGTCTGTTGTTATAAATGCATTTCCCATTGTGGCTGCATTCATATTTCCCTCAAGTGTTGCTTTGTGGCTTTCTGAGAATTTCAGTCAAGATTGACATGCATTTAGAGACAATTTGCTAGGAATCTAGTCGACTTATTGCCATGGTGTGCATAAGCTGCAATAGATTCTGCTTTATTCCAAGCAAACATGGCAAGAAATTAATTATGTCAACTGCACGAACAGCCCAAAGGTGATATATACTATATATGGCTGTATATATACAGAACTACAGATGTTTATATACATATATTAAGCAAACCCCTCCGAGCGCTCAGCTGAAACTCCAAAGCCGACTTAAGCAGAGATTTGCCGCAGATACTTTGATGCTACTTTGAGGAATGCAGCAATAAAAGTGCCCGAGCAGGACGAGGGCCGATTCTTTAGCCTAAGCGGCTAATAGCGTTAGTTACTTAGTGGAGTCATTTGACCAGCCTGCCAAAGGAGCACAGTCACACACACACACACACACACGCAGCTACCCAGGCAGAATGTGTAAGAGTGTTAGTGTGTGATTGTAATGCACATAAATTTACAGAA
This sequence comes from Drosophila antonietae, assembly GCA_030914385.1. Lineage (NCBI taxonomy): Eukaryota > Metazoa > Arthropoda > Insecta > Diptera > Drosophilidae > Drosophila > Drosophila antonietae. The sequence continues at coordinate 25,398 of JAUESO010000436.1, forward strand.
GTTCATTTTTGTGTAGCGCGTAAATCTTTACACAAATCTCTCATTTCGCCGGGTCATATGAGGCCCAAAAAAGAAAAACAGTACAAGTCATAGTGTTACATTGGGGAGTTATCGACTAACAGATGACCTGGCATTTGAATAAACTAAATTAACAACTAAATTGAGTTTTACTTTTACTGTTGAATACGTAGAATGAATAAATTTGCATATTATGCAAAACATTTCTTTTAATATTTAGAAATGCTAGAGTATATAGACTTCAATGAAATTTGCTCGTAACTCTATATAACTTATGAATATATCTAACACTTACAAACGAATGGAGAAGAAGACTATGCCGCCCTTTGCTAGGCATGAGCACGGGGTACACAACAAAATCACTGCATATAAAATCGCTTGAAGGAAACGAAAAGATAAACAAAGCATAATACACACACAGTCAAATGGAAGAAAAAAACAAATTACATATACATATGTATGTGTGTATATGCGCACATGTATGCATATAGCACACACATACGGCTATATGTATATATGTATATGTGTGCAGCTTATATTATACTCTCATATGGCACTTAACTCGGCAGTGGAAGTCGGGACCAGGCGATGTTAGACATAATTTCGTTTTCGTCTTTGGTTTTTTTTTTGGTGCCCGGGGTCTGTCACTTTTTAGCTATACATATGTATCTGTTGTGTGTGTTTGTCTTGGGTTGAAAGGTCGTTGACAATGGTGAAACAACTGAAAATTTATGGTTTGACATTAAGGAAATTTAATCGATTCAATGCAGCACGTGGTTGAACCATTTCGGCCCGCCCCTCGCAACGAGGGGCCCTCAGGCCTCCGTACAGTCCCTATTTAAATACGTCATGGAAGACAGCGGCCATTCGTGCCGTTTGCTGCATGGGCAGGACTATTGCGATTACCTAGACATCATGCTAGTTCCATGTTGCCCAAAAACCTCGGCCCAACGCCCACGCACACGCCCACACCCGGTTGCCCACCGACAGAGCACGCGTCATAAAAACTCTCTCTCTCACACTCATATGTTTGCCCACGTCTACCTTATGAAATTCCCCTTAATGAAAAAAAGTTGACTACAAATAATTGGCCAAGTGAAACAGTAAATACTCTGTGAAATGTTAGTAAACTGTGCAGAATTTTGTAAAATTAAAATTCGGGTTTGACTTGCATGCATGACTCGCATGCCGTTAAATTGAAATGGAATTTATAGCTTCGCCTAGATATCGTTATCAATATAAGCAATTGTCTAGCTTGATTTCTATTTTATATAGTGCTATCAATCTGTACTAAATCTCATCTATATATATGTGTATAGAGACAGAGAGAGAGATAGAGTGAGAGAGAGAGTGAATAACAGACAGCTAGTGCCTGGCATTATGCCCGACGGGTTAGGGTATTTATACATGTGTTTACATTCACAAAAAGCAAACTGAGTAAAAAGTTTAGCCTGTGGAAGTTTTTTTTTTTCTTTTTTTTTTGCTGTGCGTGTGTAAATTATTTTTGATCTTATTTGTTGTTGCTGCCGCTGCTGCAGCAATTTAAATGCCTGTTGCTGAGACTGTCAATTAAAAATATTGTTAATGCTGTTGTTGCTGCTGCTGCTGCTGCTGCTGCTGCTGTTGCTGTTGTAATAAAGTTTTCCATGCCCATAAAAAGCACTTTGAAAACAATTCGGAATTGAATATGTAAATTGAGAGCGAGCAAAAATGCGAAATTTGCTTTTTTCCACAATTTATTATTCATTATAATTATTATTATCATACATTGCAAATGATTTAGCAATGTCAATTTTTCAATAAATAAACCCTTTAATGTCTGCTCATATTATTTTTGATGGTACAATAAAAAATTTATATATTAAAAATCTCCTTTGAGCAATTTTTTTGAGAGCAAATAGAAATGATAGTTCTCTCGACTAGGAAATACACTGAGCACACTGCACTGACTCACAATGAATATTATAATGAGTGAATATACATACATATATACATATAATTACTATTCATTGTAGGCTTGTTGCATGTATGCATACATAAAAGCACATTCACACACACACACAACTGCTGCGCTTGTGGGCATTACGATGGAAAATTAATTATTGAATAACTTTTGCTCTAGATGCACTTTCCACCTTAATGAAATTTTCAGTGCGTAATAACGACAGCAGCAAGTGACAAAGTTCTGCTGCTATATTAAATATGTAATTATTATTATTATTTTGAATTATGAAGCAATGCAGCAAGGTAGCACATTTGGGTATACATATGTATATAAAACTCTGGTCTATATGAACACATTCGACTTGAATGTAGTTAGAGTTCTCTGGGCAGCGTATATATGAATATAAATATCAAGTCTAGCATAATATATATATAATTTAATATATAAACAAAGTAACTCATAACGAATCTATTAGTGCGTTAAATGGTCAACTAAATGTTGTCTTGAAAACAAATCGAATCATAATTTATTTTGGTTTCGTAATTAAGTTGATTCCATTTGGTTTCATAAAATGCTACAAGACTTGTAATAGCTGTAGTATGTTATGTAAATATATAAATGCGAGCAATTGAAGCACTCTTGGCAGCCATTTGTCAGTTTGGGGCGACGCGAGAACAGCTCGAGTATATTTGATGTAGCTAAAAGGACTCTGTGATGTTAATCATCAGTTGGCTTATTAGATTCGTACACAGGCTGGCGCATGCAAGTGTTGAGTGCTGCCATTTGCAAACAGTGAGCGACAAAAAATATCGCACATCGCGCATCGAACGACAAACGGCAGCTTGTCAGCTAATAGAGCCAAAATTAGCTACGCTAATTGAATTAGTCGCATGGCAGCTGCGACAGCTCAGTGAGTGCCTGCCTAGTGTTGTTGCTCGAAGAAATGCCATCTCAGTTTCATTTAGCATCTTAAGTTCTCCCGCCCCCCTTGCACTCTGGGCTGGCCAAAGTGCTTGGAGTACGTTGAGTCTGGGCCGGTTTTGGCTGGTTGGCAATTAGCCTGTAGCCTTGCTTCAATTTCAAGCCTTTTAAAATTTGGCGTCCGCAAATCGTTTGCTTTTACTTTTGCTTTCGCTTTCGCTTTAGCTGTCGCTCTCTCCGTTGCTCCCTCTTCGCCAACATTCTAATTCAAATGAACTCATTAAACTTAATGAATAACAGCGTTGTGGCATTAAAAAATGATGGCAGCCAGCCATTTGATGGGCTTAAAACTGGTGCCGAAGCCGCGACACAAAGTCAACCTCATATTGAATCCGAGCTACAGCTGTTCCCAAAAACACAAAAAGGCCTCTTAGGCAATTGTAGGCAAAAGCTCTTCATTATACTAATTTCAATTAACAGACGTCACGAAACCACATTGAATATCAATGTCAATGGCCCTCTGAGACATTACCATATGTGCCATATACGAATATTTGCAATTAGCCTGGCTCAAAGCATGCTGAAATCGATTTTCCTTTAGCGAAATTGCGTTGAATGCTTTTTCGAAAACATTTAGCAAGCGACGGCAAGAACTCGCAGCCTATCGCTGCCTATTGCCCGTAGCTGCTTTTATCACTTACAAACTGTTTGCTACGCGCACACCCAGCTGGGCGTGACTATAACGCCCCCCATTTTGGGGTCCGTGTTGCGCAGGTGTAAATTTCAACCGCAAGCCTCCTCTCGCCCGGGAAGCCATCGAGATGGTCGCACGCGCTGACTGTTTTCAATTGTGCGACAGCAGCGACTTTAACTTCATCAATAGTCGACGCACGCCTAAGATGGGCTGAGGAAATGGGTTTAGAATTGGGAATGTCAATGGGATAGTGGGTTGGGGCCGAGACTGTGGCTGGGACTGGCATTGGCACTGGGACTGGCACTGGAGCTGGCACTGGAGCTGGGGCTGGGCATGACGCGTCAGAAGGGTTGTCCAATTTGGCTGCTCTGGCAGCCTTACAGCTGTTGTTGCTGCTCAATATCTCATTTTCTCTGCTGCCTACTTGAGCACTTCAAACGCATCAAAGGCGAATTTCGTAGAACACTTTCCGGTACGGCCGCCGAACTAAATGAAACCTCACGCAACTCACTTTGTTCGAGAATATCAGACGACTACTGAACTGAAATTTAAATGAAGGATATAGTCCTTCCCACATACATACATACATATATTTGATACACTCATATATGTGTGTGTGCGCGCGAACGTCGGCTGATATTTTCATTAAGTCTGAACGCTGCTCTTCTCGGAAAATAAGCAAGACTCTTGATTGCCTTTTCTGATTACGAGAATCGGATTAAATGTGGCAACTTTCGGTAAATTCAAAATAAATTTTGAAGCTTTACAAGTCCGAATTCGTTACGATTTGATACAACAAGATTAACTTCAACTTTAAGCGAACAAAGAAATGATTGATAAGCAAATCTGAGGACTTGTAATAGTTCAAACATTTTATCAAATACTATTTTACATTACATTACAAATGTGGCAAAAAAAATATTCATTTATTATTTTTTTAATTTAATAAAATTTTTTTTTAATTTTGTCGTAGTTTTTATTAATTATTTTAAAATAAAATTTTTTAAATTTCTTGATCAAAACAAATATTTCTTAATAAAAAGAATGTTTTTACATATTAAATTTAAATAAAATTTAAAAAATTGTGTAAATATTCATACTTTACTCAGTTTTGTTCAAGTTTTTTTTAAAGCTAAGGCTTAGAGCTTTGTGTGGCTTTAAAATTGTTGTAGAAAATGTTGCAAACATGCATTAAGCTAAATCCGCTTAGACAAGAATTTCTCACTTAATTCATCTTTTGGCGTGAAGTAGAGCTTAGCATATATTTTTTTTATGTATTTATTTATTTATATTTTTTCGATGAAATATATACAGTTTAGTGTTCTGCCATCTTTTTGGTAGCCTCATTTAAACAGAAATGAATTAAATATATTTTTAGGGCTATGGAAGATGAGCACAGCAAATGGGGGATGAAAGAGATGTAGGCTGTTGCTATTACTGCTAAAGTCTATGAGGATATTTGATAGATTTGAAGTGAATGTCCGATGCAGTAGGCCTTGATGGTGTCTGAGTCTCTTATAGCTTTGATAGCACTTGTTTTTCTTTTTGCTTATCTAGATAAAAGTTCAGTCTCTTTAGCTGTTTTGCTAGCTGAAAAAACGTTGAGGTAATTGTTTAAAGTATTTCCATCGCATTATTAAAGACTATTTTGCTCGACCTGTAAATTTGTAGCTGCTCAATGTGCTCTGCTGTTCGCTGTCAGCCTGTCCTGTGCCGGAGTCAATGATTATGTAATTTACTCATAACGCATACACAGCGTCTGCTGCCTGGCTGGAAAATGAATGTATAAGTAAAATTAAAACCCTGTCACCTACTGTGCTATATTATTTTTTTTTTTTATTATTTTTTATTTTATTATAGACAGTGCGCTGTTGTTGTCGCTGTTGCCGTCTCGCTGTTGCCATCGTTACCATCGTTAATTTGGCGACGCATTTTGCACTCTGCTTCAGACTAGAAATGGGCACACTTCATTTTTAATAGCAATTTATTAGGCAACAGCTTCACTTTTGCCTTTGCCTGGCAATTAATTCGTCGCATTTATTATGTTGTGTCACATTTTAATCTGACAAATTGGTGACTTATATACCCGGCCCTAATACATGAGCGCAGCAGATAAAATTTAAATGAGATTGCAGAAAGCCATTCTCGTCCTGCCTCGTCCTTGCCTCGCTTAGCCCATGATACAAAAAAGCAGGAAAAAAAAAAAAACACTGAAAAAAAAATGCTCGCTTGGAGCTTTTGTTATTGTTGCCGCCTGACCCCAAAAATGCAAATGTGTTCGACATTCATCGTTTTACGGCCCAAAACACAAAAGCGTAAACAAACCAACAGCCTATACAAAAAGTATTCGCACCGTTTGCTCACATAAATGTCTGAGTCTCTGGCATCTCTAGTCCGCCTGCCCATCCGCTGCAGTCCCACTAAGTTCAAGGATATCGAAGCGTCAGCACATTGAAAACAAGCTGCGAGCAGCGCTGCGAGCTGAAAACCGAGTCAAGGTAACTTAGCACCCAGGTCAAAAGCCAAGCGCTCAGGCACCTAAACTCGGCTCTGAATCACTCACTCTGGCAAGCCCTCAGTCAGATTGTCACTCGCAACAGACAATACAATCAGAAATTCAACAGACAGTTACATTTTTTAACATGTGTTGAATAACATATCTTGTACTTACCTTTATTTAACATATGGGTTCAGGCAGGTTTTTATTTGATTTTCATATGCTCTACAGATGGTTATTTTACTTACTATATATAGCAATTACTTAATGTTAGTTGGCTATAATATGTTAAGCAGAATGTTACTTAGCATATGTTTACTTCCATATGTTATAGAGAATGTTATCTAATTTGAATAAGTTACTCACAATGCTACTTAGCATATAAACTGTTAATATGACTTGTAACGTTATGTTAAAGTTATGTTAAAGCTAGGAAAATCTCCATTGCTTCCTTAAACTGTTTCTAATTGCGTATGTGAGCAGCCAAACAGATTGTGTAAGTTTTGCAGTTATATGAATCCTTACAATGCTTGTTCGATTTCTGGCATGTATTTTGTGGTAGACCCATGCTGTTGGCTCTTTTAATCATTCAGTCAATTAGAAATCATTCTATATTCCAGCTGGGCATAAACTTGGTCCATTCGTATTGTTCAAGCCGTTTCGACTTTTCGAAAAAAGAAGCAGCTTACAGTTGTCATAGATTTCAAAATCAAAACTTGAGCGATAACAAGAGGCGACCTATGCAAATGAATGGGTAAGCATGTGGGCTAACATTTGGCTTATATTGGGATTTGTGCAGTGGCAAAAATCAATAGGCTCGTCTCTGGGGACGGGTCGGCAGCAATTAGTGGTTGGCACTGCCCCATGAGATTGCCGGGTATTTCAATTTCAATTTCAGCGCAAATTCGCAATTAGTCAAGTTGTCTTTCGGGTCTCAGCCATCTGTAGATGGCCGACCCCATTTACTGGCACTTGCGGCCAGTGCCGCAAATAATCATACGCACCGTTAAGCACTTGCAATGGCTGAGAAGATGTCCAGAGTCGTTACATTTTAGCTCTCAGTGTTTGGGGCTCTGGCGATTTGATGATGGTGATGTCTTTATCTTAGAATAAATAGATATAAGACAACTGCACTTACACTGGAGACCAGAGCAGTCCTGGCCACAGGCCATTGACCAAAATCAATGCTGAGTGTTCGGTATCATTTCTTCAAAAAAAAACTGTTCGACAGTCAGCTTTCGACAATTTCATATAAAATTCATGTCGCTTTGAATTTGCTGTTGCTATTGACAATTGCTTGCGGCGTGGGTGGGAGTCGGGCAAGAGTCGGGCAGGGTTGGTAGTAGACGTAGCTGTGGCTGGGGCAGCGGTTGGGTGCTACTGATTTGTTGAGAATCGCAGCGCACTAGCAAGTCAATGACCGAAGACGGGCGGCTCGGCCCAGTCGAGTCGAGTCGAAGTAGAAGCTGAAGCTAAAGCTATAGAGCCAGCCATGTGCCACTGCAGCAGTGGGCGTGCCGCAAGGCGTTGCAGCATTGGGCTCAACGGTCGCATAGACAGAGCCCCATAGACATGCACAGAGAGACAGAAACATAGACATAGACATGGCCATAGATACACTTACACATTGGCAAACACAAGCGCAGGCCGATGCCAACGTCAGTGCTCTTTGACTGCATACTCAAGTTGAAACTTGTCAATTTGTAGAGGCGCCAACCCACTGGGCAGCCCGCTTCAGCCGTTGCCTTTGCGCTTTTATAGTTTTCTTGTTACTCAATAAAGAAGGAGCATTGCAAAAGCAGCAAAGCAGCAAAATCAAATTAAACGAAAAGTTAGCCAAGTGAAGGTAACTAGCGAATGCTCTTAACTAAAAGCGAATGTTCAAACTTTTCTCTTGCTCTTAAGTTTAGTTAAGTTAGGATTAATTATACGAAAAATTAACTATGCTCCATTAGTATATGAATAACGTTGGACTCGGCTCTGCTTTTACATTCAATGAAGTTACGATTGAGGCGATGAAATGTTGTCTTCCTTAAATAATCGATATTTATCGATATTGAAAGCTATTTAATACTCTTTTCATAAAGACAACATTATCGATTTACTTTACCTTTAGTCAGTTCAAATTCAGTTTTTCTTAAACAACTTTGCATAGTAATTATCTAATTTAATTTAATAGAAAATTAACGTAGACAAGCGTATACTGATTATCCATAAAAGCATTAATCTAATCATCTTGTGTGAGAGTATTGGAAAAGTCAATGCTTAAACTGCTGTGAATGTTGCGAAGCAGTTGATCAGCCATCGGCTTGCAAAATCAATTTCCGCTCAGGGTTTGGCGTTAAGCACAGGCAACAGCCGAGCTATAAGAATGCCAACGGGAATGGGAATGAGGAACGGGAATAAGAAACGGGAATGAGGAACGGGAAAGGGAACGGTAATAAGAATGAGTTTAAGCACATAAAGGACATGGAAATGGGAATAGTAATGCGAATGGTAATGAGATTGGGAGTGCGAATAAACATGCACCA
>JAUESO010000437.1:0-47634 GCA_030914385.1 Drosophila antonietae
GGGGCGGGGGCGGTCTGCAGTGGAATATTTTATATAATAAGGGATATTTTTTTTTGTATAATTGAAATTAGATTCGAAATTGAAGTTAATTATGAGTATTTTGCAGAATTGCAGAAAGGGAACTCTGAGTTTATCTAAATTAAATTAAATTTGATTTGAGGAGAGAAGTCCTATTCCGGTCTAAATTAAGCAAATTGAAACATGCAGCGTTACTCATTGAGTTCTCTGAGTTAATCATGAGTTCCACGCAAAAATTGATAGACTTAAACAAGTTTTTATAAGCTTTAGTAAAATGATTATGCATAATATATGATCAGTAATAAATATCATTAGTAAAATAGTTATGTATTATATCTTATCATATATCATATCATCATAATGAATATCCTTCAAATCCTAAATATTTAATTTCTAGCTTGTGGTTACTTCACCAACAAAAGTTCAACTGCTTGGATTTCAGCTATGCTATGCTATACGCACAGCGAATGCAGTCAGAATGAGCAAGAGAAGAGAGATAGATATTCCCACTCAAACTAAACTCACTCCAAATGCCGAATACTAATGCAAAAGACACTCTTCAGCCCAAGCGGGAGCTGCCTTTGATGCATACCTAGTAGGCCTTTCTAACTCTATTTTACTCTCTCCTATATTTAATCACGCTCCGAACGCAGCTAATCGTAATTAACGAACTAAAACTCATGTCTCTTCGTTTTCGTTCGTGCCACATTTGTCTCATTTTTACAACGTTCGTTCGTAGCGACCCGATCAGTGGCAAACCTCGTTCACTGGCACGAAGTTCATTTCCACAATTCATTTCTTGGAAGTAACAGTTTCACAAACTAATGATAACAGAATAATCTTAATAACATAATGATTCTTAGCAGCTATTTAAGATCATGCTATTGTTAATAGCATAATGTTATTTAACACTTCTATAAATTTATGTTATCCTTAATGTAAATCAAATAAATCTCTGACGTACATAATTACGCAAAGAATTAAAGTTTTGAATCGGATATTTATATAGCAGCTATACTATAGATTAAATTTTAAATATTTGAAATATATTTAAACATACTGGTAAGTGTTAAAAAATTAAATTATAAATATTTAAACTATATTGCTAAGTATTTTTTAATCTTATCCATTAAAATATTAACTAAAGTAAAAATTAAAAAAATATTAATTTCACGCCTAGTCATGCATAAATTAATTCCTTATACAATATCATATATCCATGTTAATACACACAAGTTTACACTAGTTAAGTAATGTTCATATTACTCCTAAAAAAAATAATATTAGCTAACGAAAAAAATTTTTGTCAATATTATTTTCAAGTCAATTTATGCATCAACAATTCCATATACATTATCATAATATACAAAAGTCTTTCCCGCTTCCCAATTGATGTCTCTATCAAATTCCGTATCAAATATATCTCCAATATTAAAAACTTCAATATCTGTCGCTCCACACACACACACAGAATGTTTTAGCGATTTGTCGTGAAGGTGTCAAACTTTTTGAAAGCAATAAAAATTCCAAAATACATCCTGTCGAATATCGCGGCCATAGTCAAGACTCGCCCTCACCTGTGCTTAGCAGCCAAATGTTACCAAGTTGACTTTTCGCGCGGGCCAAAGAAGCCCGCCTCTTGCAGGTGTCAATATACAAAAGGATGTCTGACGTTTATTGCCCCCGAGCAGCATCAAAGTTGGGGCAAAGCTCACACGGACAGATCAGACTGACAGAGAGACAGACATGAGAAACTGAAAAGTGAGACACATGTTTCTGGCAAAACTCTAACCGGAAGTTGGCTCTAGAATGTCTGTGTATGGGTGGTTGAGGGGGGTGGAAAGAAGGGAGGGACTGATGTTGATTGTGGTGGGCGTTTGGGGTTTGTATGTTGTGCAAATACTTAAAAGTTTGTTATTTCTATTTCAAGTCAATATGGCAAATGTAAACAGGGCGAGAAGACACAGAGAGAGAGAGGGTGGAGAGGGTGTAGAGGGGGTTGTAGATTATATATATTTTAAGTGGCACAGCTGACGTTTGGGTTTAAAATTTCTCATGTCGCGCAATGCTTTTGGCTCATTTTGGTTTCATTTTATATATATGTATATATATATATATTTTTTTTTTTTTATGCTGGCGACAAGTTGTCTAAACACTTTGCCATCGCTTTGCTTGAGCCCAAATATTTGAAGTGTTTCAAATTTCTCAGCGCCAGCTAGAGATAAGAGAAAGGAAATAAAACCGAAAAAAAAAAAATACATTTTTAAAGTGTTCACAGTTGACATTTTTGGAACCGACGACCTGTGCCCGTCGTCCGAGTCCGTGTTGCCAGCGCGCTAAAATGATTTTCTGTGGCGCGTTTTGTATTTCAAGTAGTGTTGTGCGGTTGGAGAGAGAGAGAGGAGAGAGGGAGCAAGGCGGTGGCGGCTGCTCGACTGCTTTGCCACATTCGTGGCCCTGGGTCGGGCCAGTGAGGCGTATGGCACGCTCAAGTGCGTACTTGAAAATACAAAAATTTTTTACCAGCGCATTTCGCGTTATTAACACGTAGTAGGTGCTGGCCCACAAACGGGGTGGGCTGGGCAACAGGGGCTGGCCAGACCGCCATGTTTCTTGTACGGATGATGATGGTGGTGATGGTGCTGGTGTTGGTGCTTCCTTGGCTTGGGGCAAGCGCTGACACTGTGTGTAATAAGGAGTTTTCATGGCCTCTTGAACGTTTACGCTTACCAAGCGAGGACATTTTAATTGAGAGTGTTGCCAGAAGGACCTAGCAGCAGAAGAAGAAGAACAAGATGAAGAAGACGATGCAGCAGCAGCAGCAGCAGAAGCAGCAGAAGAAGTAGAAGTAGAAGGACGACAACTTGCGGTACTTGGGCAGCTGGTCCTTGGATTAAGTGCGGCTCGCTATGCTACCCTCTATATAAATTCCCCTTCTCTCTCTCTCTCTCTCTTATAGTCTCTCTCCCTCTCTCTCCTACTCACATTCTCCATTGCTCCAGCTGCACTTTGTAACGGCTTGTTGACTGCCCTCGGCTGGGCTTGATTTTGGATTTCACTGCAGGTGTTGATGGATGAAATGCTCAAAGTTCTAGCCGCATTTTAACTTCTTTTATTCATGAAACAGAATTCAGTTCATAACACCAACGAAAGCCTTCGCTGCACAAAATCTTAAGTTCAAAGTATTCGAGCATACTCCACTTAAAAGTTGCTTGGATTCAGCGTAAATATTATGCAATTTAATAAAAGTTAGTTAGGGAATATCTAAATATATAAAAGAGGAGTGAGGGTGAATAGAGATCAATGGGGTATAAGAGGTCAGGAAAGGAAATACGGAGAAAGTAAATTTAAAAAGGGATAAAGAGAAAGGAGAAAGAGAGAGAGAGAGAAATAGAAAGAGAAAGACAGAAAGAGAGAGATAGAGAAATATAGAGATATCAAAGATAGATATAAATAGGGAGGTGTAGAGAGAAAAATATGGATAAATGCAAAAGCGGGATAAACAGAGAGCGAGAGAGAGAGTTTCTTTCCTTAAAGAAGTTTAAAAAGTTTTTATTTATTTTATATACATTTATTTCAACGATTTTATTATTAGTTTCATTTTCAATTTCGGGTATTGTCCAGAACTTCAAAATATAACAAAGAACTATTTTTGAAGTAATGAGTAAATTCTCCTGTTGTAAAAGTAAAATATCATTGGAGAAGACACTAGGAAAATAACTATTTAAAAAGTATTATTAATTGATTCCAAAGTTTAGTTTGATATGGGAATTATTTGTGAAAAATTTTCTATGTTCTTTTATGTCATCAAGATTCATAATTTAAATATTAAATATTAATTAAAAAATAACATATTTATTTCCCATTTATTTATTTAAAATATATATTATTTACGTTAAATAAATATTTAATTCTATTTTTAAATATTTATTTATTATATTTAAAATATGTTAAATAAATAAACAATGCGTATTAAAATTTTGATTTAAAATATATATTATTTATGTTTAATAAATATTTAATTTCTATTCAAAATATGTATTTAAAATTTATATTGTTTATTTATAAAATATTTTTTTAAAATAATTAAAGTTTTCCAATTCCTCATTTACATAGTATCCTTAGTCTTTAGTTTACTTTTACATTATTTTGTTAATCTATCTAAATAGTTGACCTCCTTTGACCTTTAACGGAAATTTAAATCGAGCACTTAAAGCCTGACAACATAATTTCAAATGAAATGCAAATGACAAAACAACAAAACGTAAATTTAAATTTAATGTCTTCATCAACATAAACAGCAACAGAACACCCCAGAACCACCCATCCCCACCCATCCCCAACCCCACACACACACACGCACTTTCAGCTACCAGTCAGCGAAAGTGTTAATATATAAGGCTAAATAGTGTGATAAAGCAGCGACAACAACAACAACAACAACGTCATTTAATTTATAAGCAATTGCCGTTTGGCTGGAATTTTCGCTTTCAGCTAGCGGGAATGCGGGGAAAAGCATCATTAATTTGCTCTCGCTGAGGCAGGACGCCGTGCCGGGTGTCGACAATTGCCAAAAATATTTACAGCCAAAACAGACGTAACCAACAGCAGCAGCAACAACAACAATCAACATCCTCATCAGCTTCAGCTTCAGTCTCAAAAGTTGTTCCCAGCGGAGCAAAAGAAGTCGAAATGAAATCAGCAGAAAATTCAATGAGCAGCCAAAGGGGAAGGAGCACAAGAGCAGGAGGTAGTGGGCGAGAGGGGCGTTGGGCGGTAGGCGGTAGGGTGGTTGCGGGTTGGCAGCCCAGCCAGCGGTGGTTGATGACTGCAATTGATGGCAGTGGCAACGCCTGTAGCATCCAACAACCCGCAACGCCCACCTCGTTTGCCCAGCGAAGGGGTTGTGATTGCTGCTGCTGCTGTTGTTCTCGCTGTTGTTGTTGTTGCTGCGTGTGTGAAAAATGTTATCAGCTGCTTAAGGTAGTTAGTGTAGTGCAGCGGGGGTGGCTATACACCGAGAGAAATGCTAGCCTAGCTAATAGACAATAGCCAGCCTAAAATGTCTCAAAATGTCTTAACATTCTATGAATAAACATTATATGAATGTACTTTAATTATTTTATTTGCATTTTTTTATACGCATACATTTTTTACAGATATATTTTAAGTTTAATTTATACATTTTTAGCTAAGGTGATATTTATATTTAATTATTTATTTATTCTTTTTTTTTTGGATTTTTATTCATTATCAATTTTTTTATATATACATAGATAATATTAGGATTTATTCATTTTATTCTGTTTTGACGTTGATTTCAAATTTTATAATTTTATATTAACGATAATTGAATTTTTATTTAATTTTCAGTTATTCAAGTTTTGTTTTAAGGGTGTTAATTTTATTTAAAAAACATCTGTATATTTATTTATATATTTAAAACGCTTTACGTTTATTATACAGAACGCAACTTTCAGTTACAAATTTATTATGTTAAAATAAATATTTAAAAAAGATTTTAAAGCAAAATGTTCTATTTAATTAAAAATGTTTTTACTAAGTCTTTGTTTTTTTTTTTTAGATTTTTATAATATTTCGCTATTTAAATAAAGCTAAAAAGCTATTTACTTTAAAATAAATATCTATAAACAGGAAGTCCTTTCTATTGAATTTAAAACGTTTTTTAAGTCTTTGAATTCTATTGGGATTTTAATTATTTATTAATTATTATTAATTATTTATTGCGTTTAAATAAATATGTTTTTTCTTAGCTCAACCCAAGGCAAAAATCTTTGCAAGAATTTAATTGCATAATTAAATTGAATAAGCCAAATCCATTATGAACTAGAAAAAATGTTTAGAAAATATTTGATAAATATTTACACATTTTATTTTATATTATTTTTTAATTGACAAATTTTTTTCTTTATTTTTTTATATATTTTATTCAAGAATTACATTTCTTTCGCTGAGTGCATTTTCTTGTGGGACTTTTTCGTTCGAAATGGGCTGCTGGATGCTGTGACGTACAAATGCCAGAAAAATATGATGTGACATGATAAATATTGCACGAGCGGGGATTTTTCGGTAGTCGATGTCGTTGTTGTTGTTGTTCTTGGCGTAGCTGTTGCTGTTGTCAACATCATTGCCGAAATAATGTGACAGATTCATTTATGGCTACGTGGCCTGACAACCAAGCGCTGCTCATCAACATCAACATCATCATCATCATCGTCATGTTAATGATGATGATTTAGTTGACGTTGATGTGGTTTCATATGGGCGTTATAAGCAGCTGAACTCTGTGGTCACACCGGGTGTTGTTTATGGTTTTGACATTCGGAAAAACATTTAACCGTCAATTGCTGATGATATTGAAATCAGGTTTCATGTAATGGTGAGACGAGGAGGAAGTTGGCAAAGAGAGAGAGAGAAAGAGGGTGCTACTAGAATTTGTAATTAACTAAAGAAGAAAGATATGTGTTTATGAAGCCTTTCGCTTTGGCTGAATAACTGCAAAGGCAAGTCATTCGGTACAGTGAACAAATTCATGTAGAAAATAATTATTAATTATTATATAATAAACATTTTTTAAGTATTATTAATATAAATATGTATATTGTGTTCTAAAGCATTGCAGATTATTTTATTGCAAATATTTAATATTTTTAGCCTATTTTGTAATAATAAATAATTAATAATTCATTAATTTGTAATAATTTTGCTTAAATTTTGTAAATTTAAAATGTAATATATAAATAATAATTGAAATATATTTTAATATTTTAAATATAATTAATTAATTATAAGCAGATAATTTGATTACTTAATTTAATTCTTGCATAGTCAATTAAAGTGCTTAAAGTACAATAAGCAAGCAATACACTTTCTTCTCTCAACGCCAGCTCATTAATCAAATGTCCCGAAAAATGTATAAACAATATGTAATAAACAATTAGCAATCTAGTTGACATAACGAGCCAAGGTCAAATTTCGTTCGGCACAAAAACAAAGCTAACTAATTTCTATAGAACAACAAAATGGGGCAGCAGTTGTTGCTGCTCTTACTGCTGTTGTTGTTGCTGTTGTTGTTTTGGTTGGGGGTGTTGCCGGTGCTTGGTTTTCTATTTACAACATCCACAAGTCATTGCCAATCAAATAATTAGAGTCTGGCAATGCTGGCCAAAAAATGAGAGTTCAAGCCAAAAACAAATACACGCACACACAGGCAAACAGTGTCAATGTGTGTATGTGTGTATGTGCGAGTCTTACAAATAACGCGCAGAATCTCTCTTTTGTATATATATATATATATATATATATATATATATATATATATAAATAAATATTTGATAGAGTATACACAAATGGCAGACAACAAAAGTTCAACGCGCGCTCTCCAGCCAAAAACAAAAAAAAAAAAACAAAAAAAAGCTAAAGCAACAAGAGCAAATTCTATGGCAAAAACTTTGTTGCAACACATTTGGGGGCAAGTACTAGTCAATGACATTGAAGAGTCCACACACACACACACACACATACGTACATATATATCTGTGTGTGCGTGTATGTGTGAGCATTATAACTAGTTACACATAAGTGTTGCGTTTGCCAAACAAGATTTAAATAATTGACAATTTAAGTTTTCGTGTTTGGACTTTTCAAGGATTTTGTAGCATTTTCAATGCTAAACCTGAAAGTCAATGCATTGTGATTTCTTTTTCTGTTTCTATTTTCCTTTCGTGTTCGTTTTTGTTTTTGTTTTTGGCTTTGAAGTGCATTTGCATGAACAATGTGAATGCTTTGAATTTTAAAAGGGGCTTGGAATGTTTTTATGCAGGCAGTTGATGTTGCATTTGCAAACAGTTT
The DNA here is from genome assembly GCA_030914385.1 of Drosophila antonietae. Lineage (NCBI taxonomy): Eukaryota > Metazoa > Arthropoda > Insecta > Diptera > Drosophilidae > Drosophila > Drosophila antonietae. Next base: position 7,891 of record JAUESO010000437.1, read on the forward strand.
GGAAAACACAATAACTCAATTGATAATTGAGTTTACAAAGTTCAGTTATAGCAAGCTTTCATGTTGTGCACTAAATTTTAATATAGTCAATCTATGGCATATATAGGTCTTTGATTACAGTTGAAATGCAAATTTAGATTAAGAAACTAATTTCTTTTACTGCTGTGATAGATAAAAACTGGAAAAAAAATAAATTAAATAAATATATGAAAATAAAAATGTGTTTAGATAATCTAAAAAATGATTTAAATCTTGTGAATATTAAATGGAATATACTAATAAAAATTGATTTATTGAATAATTCAAAAGAACAAATTTAACTCTAAAAAGTATGCTACATAAAACTAATAAAAGCATCTGAATCTTTAATAAGCGCATTTTACTATAATACAAAAATAATACTCATAATTATAAGAAAACAAAAATATATAATAAAAATATATAATAAAAAAGACTTTTTGTGGATAAATATTTACAGACTTTAACCAAAATTAGACAGATATTCATTGACCACAGTTCAAGTAGCCAGCAATATTAAACCATCGAGCGCCCCCTTGTGCTATCACAGCTCTGCCATAATAAAAAAAAAACCAAACCCTGCTTGCCCATAAAAAAATAAAGAAGTGAAGTAGAAGGAAAAAAAATCAAGCGCAGCACGTGTCTGGTCTTTTTTATGATGTTGCTTGCATGTTCAGGCCGGACGCGTGAATAATTCTGCAGCAGGGCCTTTGGTCACGCTGTGAATCAATCTTGCGTCACGAACAGGACACAGGAAGTAAACAGATCTAACTGACTACCAGAGACTAGAAGTCAGTTCTAAGACGCAGCTGGATAAAATGCAATATTTTTTGTTGCTTGTTTGTTATTGAAAGATATTTATGAAGCAGAAAACATTCTGTATTTAGACAAAACTGTTTAATGCTTGCAATTTTTTTTTATCATTGTTATTGCTGTAGTACATGTATTATTATATGTATTTAGTAAATGTATTTTTGGTTTGATTTACAGGTTACACAAACAAAATGGAGCCAAAACGTTTTGCTGGTGGTTGTTTGGCGCCCAGACGCAAACTATTAGCGTTTAGTGCGCATGTTTAGGAAGAAAAAAAAAAAAAAAAAAAGCACACACCTCAAGCCAAGCCAAACAACAACACAGTGAGAAGAAGCAACACTTAAAAGTGGTTGCAACCCTGCGTAGAGTTTGTTTGTTTGTTTGTTCGCTTCTTCCTCTTCATACGTTTTTTTCTGGTGCGCTTTTTTGCGCCATTTGTATTGGCATTTGCAGCGCGTGCTCCAATAAGAACAAAAGAAAATTCTCAGCTCTGATTTTTTTTCGCTTTTCTTTCGTTTTTTTTTTTTTGGTTCTGTTGCCATTTCCGCAGAGACAGGCGACAGCCAAAGGTTATTGAAATGGCAGCGCGCGTTTCTGGTTCAAAAGTTTAAAGAGCCTTGCGGCTTACTTTGTTATTTTTTTTCATTCATTCATTTCGGCTTTTTTTTTTTTTTTTTATTTGCAAATGTTTTTTTGTTTGCTTTTTGAGCAATTTGTTTGTTGGCAAATTTGTGTTTTCCTGTTTGCGATTAAATATTGCCAATTTTTGCAGTTGATTTATTAGAGTTACAGCTTAGAAAATGTTTTCAGATTTTAGCGGGCACTGACGGTTCGATATGATATGATATGATGATATAAAAAGTAATTAAAAGTAAAGAGTTTATGATAAAAACAAATATTGATAATAAAAAATTAGGGAAACCATAAAATAAATGTCTATTTAATAAAATCAATATTTGTATAAGAAAAAAACCTTTATTATTAATTTTTTTATTTTTATTATTTATTATTTGAAATACAATTGTGATACAAATATATTTATTTGATTGCTTTTTTTTAACTAAAATTAATGAATAAGAAACATGAAAATACTATAAGTCAAACATATATATATTTATATACAAAACATCTAAATATTGTAAATATAAATATTGATATTGATTTCAAAATTCCAAATATTTATCAAGTAATTTTTGTATATATATTTAGATTTTTATATGTATCTAGAAATCACGCTAGAGAACAATTTATAGTCACTATGTTTATATAAAAGTTTGTGGATGAATGCTCTACTAATTGCAACTCTTTATATTATTTATAATTAACTTTAAATAAAATATAAGTATTTATTATATAAGCATAATAATTATATTTGATTTATATTTGCTGATAATTAATGAAAAGAAACTTCGAACTCTTCGATCATGAATAAATAAATATTTTAATAAAAACATATTTTGTCATTAGGTAAATAAATAAAATATATTAACAGTTATTTTAATTCGTTAAACAAAATGGATAACTAAAAAACTTTATAAATAAATTCATTTTCTTGACTTGGTAAATACATAAAAATTTAATATATTACATTAATAATATGTAAATAAGTAAATGCGTAAAAAATATTGAGGTAGCTATTTTAATCTGTTAAAAAAATAAATATATATATAACTCTAAAAAATCTTTATATAGACTACTAAATATTTCTAGATTTTAGTCGAAAAATAATGTTTAAATTTTGTAGTAGTTAAAAATATGTGCATTGAATAAAAAATAAATAAATAAAAAATTCATTTAGTTCAAGTGAAATGAAACTTTTGTGAAACTTTTTTTTTTTTTTTGTAAATTAAGTATAAACTCATAAACTAAATGTAATTATTTTTACAAAATTTGTTAATTGTATAATAATATATACATATATATAATAAATAATAAATAGTTTTATATAATTTTTTAAAATATTGTCGCATTTCTCCATTTTACAACTTTTCCTATACGAGATAACTTTAATTACATCCACATTGTTTTCGCTTTTACAATGATATCTATTGGCATAGCAATGACTACATAAATAAATAGCATAAACTATCCATAGCAAAATCGACAACAACTGTCAATCGCTGCGCATTTTCTCATGGCAAATTATTGAAGATTAACAATCATTCAATTTATTACGCTGCGGTGGAAGCAGCAACAACAACAACAAAGATGAGAATCAACCCTCAGCCTGAGGCCTAACGAACATCATTTGTATTTATGCATAAGGAGGGTAGTGAAGGTTAATGCTAGCGCCGGCTGGAGCTGTGCTGAGGGTTCGATCTCTGTTGGTCAACGGCGGCAATCTGTCATTTGGGCTTTAATTGCGGTTAATGCCAGGCCAGGCCAGGCTGGGCCAGCAATGCGACATTCAAAATCAAATTAATCAAAAGGCAAATATCTGCAATCGCCACAGAGACAGAGAGTGAGAGTGAGAGAGTACGATTGGGAGATCCCTTTTCAAATGCGGGCACACACACACACACATACACACAATAAAACTAGTGATAAATATTTTTAATTTTGTCCCAAAAATAGAAAATTAATCACAACAAAATCTTGTACATATTTCTATTTGTTGTCTAATTATGCGTAATTATCGCTGCGCTGCATTTGAACTTGACCTTACGGGCTACGCATTGGGTCAGAGTTTGGGTTTGGCCTAGGTTTTCAGGGCCTGCAACTTTGTCATTTGAATATGCGGGCATCTAAAAAGAATAACCAAATATATATATACGTATGCACATATATATCTATAATATATCTCACATTCATTAGACATAATTTTCTATAATTTTTCATATCCTTTTCTCTCTCTTTTTTTTGTTGTTTTTTTATTGGATTTTATTTTTATTGTAACGCATAAATTTTTCGATTTTATTATATTTATTTTCGCTTGTGGGCATATTGATATTTGACATTTATTGCGGCATGCGGAAACGCCCACTTTTTCCTTCTTTTTTTTATGTGGTATTTTGTTTATGTGCTGTAATTTTGGAGGGTCATTTTTTGTTTCCTGTTTCTCGAAAAAAAAGTCATTTGGAAATTTTGGGCACTAATATTGATGACTGTTTTTTTTTTTTTTTCAACTTTTATTGATTGTAAGCTGTTAATGGTGTTTGAGAAAACAAGAATTGAAAAAATATATGGACTGGGTATTTTATATTGCAAAGAAGAGCAGAGAATTTATTTATTTATAAACTTGAAATAATTTTCAATATTTAATTATATGTATTTATTATATATATATATTTATATATATATTATTATATATATATATATATATAGATATATATATATATATATATAATATATTTATTATATTATATATATATATATATATATATATATTTACATTTTGTATATATAACAACACAAATAAATATGAAAACAAACAAATAGATTTTTCTAATCAAGCAGCTGTTTTACCATCTCATGGCGACATATCCATTTATTCTGAGAGCGAACAACTTTCTAGATTTGTTTAGATTCTTATCAGGTCAGGCCAACTGTTTACAAGAAACTTGGCAAAACATTCATTACAACAAATTACAATACGAAAACAACTGGCCATCAAAATGAACGGTAAAAGGAAATCCAACCACAGGCAGCAGTTAAATGATGCTACTTAGGTGATAAGCACGACCTCCAGCGGCGGCGACAAAAAAGGAAAAACGAAAAAATATAAATAAAAAAAAAAAAGAATACGCCCTAAGAGAGCGGACATTCTGCCATTCATCCCTATGCTCGGGCTGTAGGTTTGTGTGTCTGTGTCCAAAACAATTTCCTTCCTTAATCACATGGTAACTGGGACTAACAAAAATTGCATTTATCTGGCCGAGAGCAAAACAAATCGGCCCGAGCGAAAACAAACCCATGAACAACGCTTCTAATTGTAAAAGATAAAAAAAAATCAGCAACAATAAAAAGAGAGGAAAAAACACAAGACACGGAGTGGTCGAAAAAGTCTAGTTAATGTGTTTTTTTACATACTCTAAACGAGGGTAGTTCAATTATATGAAGAAATATAAATGTAAATATAATATGAATATAAAAAAATATAATAAAAATAAATAAATATGAAAATATAAATATTTGTAGCATGGATATAAATATAATGAAAATTAATAAATATGTATATAAATCGAAATACAAAAAAAAAAAAAAAAAAAGAATAAGATATGTCTACTGTTTTAAAATATAGTATTAAAATAAAAATCATAAATATGTAAAAAAAAAATAAATTTATTAAGTTAAAAAATGGAATATATTTATCGTTTTCCGATGCTAAGAAAGATCATGAAATCAATTCGATTAAAATTTAATGAAAATATTTAGTTAAATTAGTTTCGAAACCAATAATCGTTTTGAATGCGTCCAAAAACTAATTTAAGAATATTTAGTAATAAATAATAATAAAAATTATAGACTTTTTCTTTAAATTTTCAATGAAAATAATTTAATTTTAAAGAAAATCACTTTTATAAAGATATAAATATTTGAAACATTATTATTCTTTTTTTTTTTTTTTTTAAATAGAAAAAAATCCCTGATTTTCATTATTATTTATTAATACTGCTAAAAATTGTTTTCCCATTTTTTATTTATTTATTTATTTTTTTAATTTATCATTTACTTTTATATACAAATATTTGAATTATTCATTTTTTCTTCTAAATTTAAAAATAATTCCCTGATTTTCAATATTATTTATTAATACTTCTAAGAATTATTTGTCTGTTTTTATTTATTTTTAAATATTCAATGAATCTAATATCTCTTTCAAGAATATATATATATATTTTTTAAATACAAACATTTGAATTATTAATTTTTTGTTTAAATTTAAAAATAATTTTCGGACTTTCATTATTATTTATTAATACTTCTAAGTTTTAATCACTCTAATAGAGTTTTTAGGTTTTAACATATAATCTACGTATCTGGCAGGGTATTAGCATTTCGACAAGGCCAACAATTTGTTGCCATCTTTTTTTTTTGGGTCAAAAAACCGAAAAAAAATGAAAACGAAACGCAGCGAAGATAAATGACGGGCGGACAAGTTTTATGGGGACAGCGGGCTGCGACTGTGCTCAAGTATTAAGGCTTCTAGATATATGATTGCAAGTGTGTGTATGTGTGTGTGTGTTTGCTTATGTGTGCGTGTGTGTGTGTGTTGAGAGGGACATTTGCCAGCAACTGTAGCATACTTTGAAGTGTCTTTCAATGCATGGTATGTATGCCAACAGCTTGTCGAGTGGTTTTGCGTTTTTTCTATATGTACATTTTTTTTTTTCAAGCAAAGTATTTGGACTATCGATGTCGCCATAAGTTGTGCAGCTCTTCAGACCAGCCTTGCCTCCCTATCCCACCAATATTCACCTAAAGCCTAGCCTGCTACTGTCCATGCCTGACCAAGTGCAAAATGTCAAGTTTTTGCGCGCTCACACACGCACACCCTCGTTTCCTTCTCTCTCTCTCTCTCTCTCTCTGTGTGTGTGTGTGTGTGTGTGCGTTTGTTGTGCTCATACAACAACTCTTTGATGTATGTAAATTTTGTAGCTTATCTGTATCAGTGCCATGTTCTGTGCCTTTAATCGAAAAATGCAACCCTCACGCACGTTAAGCCGCCTGTAAATATGCTCGAAAATCCGCTTTGCCCAGTCGATGAGTTGCCCACCGTCCGTCCCGTCTCGCTTCTCCTGAAATTTCTGTTGTAAATCGTTAGATTTAAAGTTGATTATTTTTGTATTTTATAACCAAGTCGACTGGCTGCCCGACTCGGCTCTTTGGCCTTATCTGCGCATCTTGTAACAGGTTGCCCAACTTTTGTTGTTTTAAGCTTCAGCACAAACAATTATTTATAGCGATGACGGTTGGCTTCGGGTGAGAGAGAGAGAGAGAGAGAGAGAGAGCGACAGCAACTTATGTGTATATCTGAGCCTGAGATAATTATTTCTGGTGAAAGAAGCTTTACATTTACAACTTAATGTAATTTTGATGTTAGTTTGCTTAAAATGCCAAAAAGACTTTAAATCTTAATTGGAACTTTGAGTCTGCTTGAAATGAGTTATCAAACAAATAATTAATAATGCCAATAAAAACCTTGTCAATTCCTGTTAACTATATACAATTTAATTAACTTTAATATTCTATAGGAAAATAAAAATTAATATGAATAATAAATGAATAATAACAAATAAATGCTAATATTCTATAGGGACATGCTGTAAATGAAATAAATTCGTATTAAATAATATAAATAGGTTGAAAATAATCTTTTTAATTAATTAAGGATTAATAAATATATAAAATAATTAAAGTTAAGTTAAGTTAATTTTGAAAAATTTTGAAGTTGTTTTTTCACTTTTGCCATTTGCAATAAAAATATTATTCTGATTAATATGAAAAAAAAAATGTATAAAAGAGCCCAAAAGAAATCGGTATACGTAAAAGCTGATAATAAAAATCATGAAAAATAAATACTTTAAAAAATATTATTAAATATAAAAGTATATAAATAAAAGAAACTGCTTTTAAATAGATATATTTGATCTACACATAAATGCAATTTAAATAAGCCAATTGCATCTGAAATTTTACAACAAATTTATAAATATATATGCAATTTGATTTTGAATTGCCAATCAGGCATCTGAGCCAGCTCGTTAACACCCGCTCATTAAAAATGCTGCACACTTCCCCTCTCAATTGAAGTGTAAAAAAAAAGATTGGAAGTCATAAAACCGACTAATTGTTGGGCAGATGGATTTGTGGTTTGCCGTGGCTCAACGACAACAGGTTGCCAACAACAACGTGAAGCGAACTTCAGATTAACGCATCGCTGCACTGCCAAGTTGCGAAATACACACAATCAATTTATATAGCGTATAGAAATATTTCAATATACATATATAGAAATTCATGCTGGTGGTGGATTACTATATATGTATATATATAAAAAAATTGTACATAATAATAATTATGTCATTCAGTAGGATAAAGATTTCTATCACCATATGCAAACTACATGCAAGTTGACTGGGGTCACCCTTGCCTTGGCTCGGATCGCCTAGCGACCCACTACACCCCCATCACTACACGCCCCAATTTGAAAGCGCACCCTGGTGACATTTTTGTGGTTAGGCAATTTACCCTTCAGGGACCGAGGCCGACGCATAATTTATAATTGTCAAAGGAATTGCCTCCACTAAAGCGCTCAGCGTCCACTGATTTATGGAATTTCATAAATTTTCACAGATTTTAATCGTTTGTAATTATGAGATAGTGTTGGGGTGCGTCAGACGAATAAAAAAAATAAATATATATAAAAAAAAATTTGTTTACAAAAAAATGGAAATTCTTTTGCTATAAGCGCGTTTTCAATTAAATTTCAATGCAGGATAATGTTTGGCTCTCACTTATTGATATTGGATTTCCTCTTACGCGCTTTTGCTTTATTTCGATTTTTATTTTGATTTCATTATCTCTACTCATATACCATTAACTTCTTTTCACAACATGCTTTGCATTTTTGCCAGTCTGGAGTTTATTTTTTTTTATAAAGCTTTGACTGGTAGCAGCAGCTGCAGATTGATTTTGTTATTACGTTTTATTTCCTTGGAGACAAACTGCCCGCCCACAGGACTCAGACTCTGTCTCACTCTCTCTTTTATTTATTTTGTAGTCAAACTTCAAAGAAACTTTTGGCCGTTCAAGTGTCCTTGTGCTGTGTGTGTGTGTGTGTTCTTGGTCCTTCATGCGGTCGTCGGCTTATGCGACAAATTTTTCAATTTATGTTACGTTGCGTTTTATCGTAAGGCTTCCCAATTTTTTTTTCAGTTTTTTTTTTTTTTTTTTTTTTTTTGCTTCTTTTGGCCTCAATTTGTTGGCCCAAAAAAAAACTTGAGGTACGAAGTAGTCGCCACTTTTGCGGCTTTTTCCAGCCAGAGTTTGATTGAGAGGGGGCAGCTGAGCTGCTCTGTGCTAGTTGCGAAATTGTGTCGAGGGCCTTTGGTTTGTTTTGACAACGTCGACTAGAGAGAGACAGAGAGTTAGAGAGAGAGAGAGAGAGAGGGGGCGACAACGCGGATGTAAATTACTTTTAATCTCATTTAAAATTACATCTTAAATTATGATTTTTGAGAGATAATGTAGTTTTTTTGTTAATTTATTTAGTATATAAAATGTAAGTCTATATACAAAAAATTTGTTAAATAAAATTTAAAAAATTATAATAATAATTTAATGCCATAAAAAATATTATAACTAATTTTTTTAATTTTTAAAGTTTGTATTTATTAAATAAAATTAAATTTCATCAGTCTACCCAAAATAAATTTTTCAAATAAAAATATACTATAAAATATAACTAATTTAAATTGTTTAGCTAAAATTTATTGAATAAAACAAAAAATGATTTAATAATTTCTAGACTCTCTTGAATAAGTTAACTATAATGAGTTAATAGTAAAAAAATCTGCATGGCTGCATTATCTGTAAGAGATGTGAAAGAGATCTGTATTAAATGGAGCTTGTAAGCAGAGCTTGCAAATATTTGTTGATCGTTTTTCAATGTCTGCTAATAAGTGTCTTTCACTCATACATTGAGAAGAAACTCAGAGAGCAAGCGATTACGTCGGTTCTTCAACGAGTTCGTGTGCGATCGGACAGCACTCTCTGAGCTATAGTTTTATGATACAGAAAGTCTTTTATATTGGTATGTATGCAGGGTCAACAAGCATCACACGAGTAGTTCAACTCAAGGTGCTCAACCGAAAATCAAAACGAAAAGAAACGAAGACTTCTGCTCAGAGCGAGAGTTATAAAATTAAGATTTTGTTCGGTTGATCTCGTGAACAGAGTGTGAGACCTTACAGTTAACAGTTATTTGCGAGCTATGTTTGTAACTGGCAAAATCTCATCATGCACTCCAAGCATATCTATTTATAATGTATATATCTGAACTCACAAGTCACATTTTTGTATAAAATTGTATTTGCAAATCTTTAACATTGTTTTCCTACTCAAAAACAGAAAAAAAGTAAAAAAAAAAAAAAAAAAAAATGTATAAAATAACTGTGTGTAATTAAAACTATCTTATATATTTCAAACTTTCTTTCAATTGAGAATTGTTCCAACCAAATTGTGAAACATCCATAGACGGAGGAACGAGATAAGCAAAATGTCAGCTGATTATTGTCAATATTGCGTGGGCCTGAAAAGTTTTGTGAAGAACACTCTATATGTTGATGCCTATCTGATAATGTTGGCCCTGCCGCAATGGATGGTATTATCGATGCTTACATCGAACGAGCATATATCCTATACGCTCGCCTGTTTTGTGGCATCATTTTTGCTGCTGAGTTTCATACAGAAATGCAATACACTGAAGTACACCTGGCCCTGGAACTTGATGGCAATGGCCAGCTGTTACGAGCTATTGACCATTGGATTGGGCACATTTCTGATGAATCTAAACTTTCAGTTAACAATGTCCATGGTCTCGGCATCGTTGATGATCTGTAATTTCGTCTATGTGCTGTGCTTCTTTGTCATTAATGCATATAATTTTCCCAATCCATATAAACTGGCCGGACTGGCCGTCTTGGGACTGTTGCAGGTGTTTGTGCTATTGGCCATCGGCATGATATATTCTTTGCCTATTCTACTAGATCTAACCCTGTTGGTGTTCGTGCTAAGTATACTACTAATAATGGTATCGATGGTATTAATATCCTTTAATAATCGTGATATATTGATACGAGGCGATACACTGATGATGGGCTTGGTAATATATGTGAACTATGTGCTTATAATGTTAACCTGTTTGATATGCTATCAACGCATCAACAGCTACTTTAACAGCAGCAATACCAGCCAGAGCAGTAACAGCTTCAGTCTCAGTTCCAATAAAAAAGGCCGCCTCACCTAATGCCCGTTGACGTGCTGGCATGCAAGGCTGCAGCTCCAATAACGCAACACCGACGCTCATCCAATTGCCTGCAACCAAATACATCTATAATCTATACACTCACACACACACACATGTACATCATATACATATGCATATATATGTATGTATGTATTAATACACTATATGACATAAATGATTCATTCGTTTCATCGAACCGTTGTAGCAGCACTGACTTCTCTTCCCATCCAACTCTTTTGCTCTCCTCTCCTCTTTCACCTTTTCCAGGGCGCAGCCTCAATCACGTCGCATTCTCAGCGGGTTCTGCATCCGTTCGAGCTGAATCATTCGCGCTGCCTCTGCTACGTGACACTCGGATTTTCGATCTCAAAGTGAATTCTTCTTTTAAATATATTTTAGACTATGCATTTTTATTTTCATTGAATGCAAACTTTTACGTATTTTCGTTTTTTTTTTTTTTTTTTTCTTTTCGGTTTGTTATTGAAAAATTTAATTAGAGTTTATATTGTGAATATATAAATATGAGACCTTAAGCGAGTTGCATATTTGTGTGTGACTGATTCTGTTTACGGACAGTTTGATGTTCATGTGAATACTTAAAAAAGTGAAATAAAAATATTTTTAATGTGCGATGCTAATATTGAAGAAGTCCAATTGATTAATTTATTATGAAAGTTTGTAAAAATGATTTTTGTCTGATGTTTTTTTTTAGTTATTCTTGAATAATATAGAATAATTAAATAAAAATATAAGTAAAAATTAAATTAAAATAAATGAAATAAAAATAAATAAATAAAATAAAAATAAAAATTAATAAATAAATAAAAAGAAGTTAATAAATAAATGATAATTTTCGCATATTCTCCAAGTGTTTGAACCTCTTATAAGAGAAAGTGAAAGCTTGAAAATATGCAAACATTATTATTATTATTATTATTTGGATTTTAATAATGAATTTAGCTAAAATAGCAAATACAAATCAAATTTGATTTATTTATTAAATTATATATGAAATATATGATTAATCATATATGACTCATGCATTGAATATTCGAAAAATATGAGATAGATTTTTAATTTATATTATTTTTATTTTTATATTTATAATATATGAAAATTATTACGTATTCATTTATAGAATTCTACATTAAATATTTAAAGTATGTAAACCTAAATTTTATACCTTATTTTATATAGAATAAATGAATAAATAATTTTTTCCATATAGAATGTAATATTAATTCCATTTTTCATCCACAATTTATTTGCAAAAATTGTAGCCCTGACAATTTCAATTGGTTTGGACTAAAATACAATAAAAGAAAATCACTTAAATATGACCATGGGTCGGGCATTGGTCAAACCATAAATTAGACTAGAAAAATATTTTTTGGGCGTTAAATGAATGTCAATGGGAAAAGCGAGACGCGCGCAACAGAAAATGCAGAAATTTGTTATTGTAATGTGGCTTCGGTGGGGTGGGGGAGGGGAGTGAGGCAATTGAAATTGTCAATGATTTTGTTGTTGTTGTTGTTGTTGCTGCTGTTGATGCTGGGTCAGAACGGATGCAATTCCTACAAAATGATAATTTATGATAATGATGCTTCCGGTTCATGCAGCAGCGAACACAAAAACTGAACGCCATGCAGCATAAAAATCAGGCGAGCACGAAAATTTTTGCCAGTTGCGTAGGAATATTGGACACAGGAGAGAGAGAGAGAGGGAGAGAAGGCAGCAGCTAGCTAGCTAGATGGATCGAAGGATGAGAGTGGGAGGTTGGATGGGTTGGGGCGTGTGGGGTTTTTATTTTGCGGCGCGGCTGGTCTCGCATATTTATTGATAATTTCCGTAATTTCAGCGACAAAGCAAAAACGGAAGTTATGCCATTTGCTGCACGCCTGCGAAAAGGACAACGACAGCGGGACAGCACGGACAATAGTTGCCAGCAACAACGAGTAGCTGGGCGTGGAGCGGGTGTGGGTGTGGGTGTGGCTGAGGGTACATTTTGTATGGCGCGGTCATATCAAAAGTGCCTATCGATTGCGTCGATTTGCCTTGTTATTGTCTATAAATGTCGCGTCGTCTGTGCAATTGTTTTGACTGCGTCTAGTATTTATGGGTTACGCTCGAGCAGCAATCGCAGTAGCAACAACAGCAACAACAACAATTTAACAATAACAATGGCAACTGGCCTATTGTTATGATTATCATAAACATTAACAACAAAAGGATGGCGCTGCTGCCAATGTCAATTCAGTCTCTCGAGTCGCATGCAGCGTCTCTATTTGCGCATTCAAATGACCTTGAAAATTAGTTCCTGCTTGACTCTCTCTCCCCCTATCTCTCTCTTCCTTTCATTGTGTTTGGCACAATAAATCTCTTGGCACACGCCCACTTGGGCAGCAATAATTACGCATCATCATCATCATCATCAGCATTATTATTGTTTATTTATCTTTTATTGCATATTAATTGTTGTCGCCGCCATTTAAATAAATGCAATTTATATAAATGTTTACCATATTGTTCAGCACTTTCAGCAACATATGCCATGGATCTCGTAATATTTCCGCCTCTCGGTAATTCAGTAGCCAATTGGCAACATTAAGGCCAAATAGTGTTGACCATAAATCTACAAATAATTACCAACCATATTGCGGACAATTATAATGGAAATTCCTTTTTGAAATATATGCATATAAATGAAGTTTTGTGTGTGCATTATAGTTGCATTGTGAATATGTGTTTCATGAGTTTTTATGGTATTGATATAGGTTACAATTATTATTGATCAGTGATCTTGCATAGGGCATAGGGCATAGGTATAGCTCTTTAAAGGCCAGTCATCATTCGCTTTACCTGTGAGAAATTTTCCCTTTACTTTTAGTTAATAATAGAAAAAAGAAAACAAAAATCGTATTGTTTAAAATCTCTTCTCTTCTTTGGCTCAACGAATTTATGAATTTATCTAATTCAGAAATTGCTAATCAATACATTAATATACAAGAGAGCATTCAACAAGATTTCTTTACTCACAAATACTTAAAATTTTTAAAAACTAAGCAGATTTATAGTAGTAGATTTCATAATAAAAATTTCAAAGCATATTTAAATATATTTTTTTCATTTTTAAGGGTTTTTTTTTATATATATTTATTATAAAATTTATTTAAACTTTCTAGTTATTTCTTGATTTATTTTAATTTTTATTTAAGTATCAAATTAGTTGAAGTATTTTCATTCTTTTTTTTTAATTTATAAAATCTCAGAAGATATAATACAATTTTATTTTATAACTGAATATTGACACTATATTTTTGCTGATTTTCGAAACACATGAACAATCTTTTCTTATGATTTTGTAATGACGTCTAGATCTCTTCTAGCGTCGTGTCGGTTTCAGAAATGAGAAAATGAGAGTAAAATAAAATATAATACAACAAATTTTACGAATTAACTTAAAACAAAATTGAAATTTATGCATTTTTCACTAAATTATATCCTAAACTAAAACAGTAAAAAAAGGCTGACAATAATTTATAAAAATAAAATTAATAAACACATTTTTATGATTTCTGATCAAATTAACAAACAAAAAAATATTAAATAAATTAAATGAGATAAATAATAATATTATATGAAAATGAAAATGAAAATAAAGAAAATAAGATAAATAATGAAATGAAATAAATAAATTAAATAAGATAAATAATAATATTATTAAAGAAAAATGAATAAATAAATAAAATAATATAAATAATATTATTATATGAACATTTTGTACATTTTATATGATAAACATAATAATAGAAATATCAATTTTCCTTTCATTTATTTTTTTAAATTTTTCATTGATTTCAGCATCTAATTAACCAGCTCAGGAACATATCAACTAAATTTCTGCACTTTCCAGCATTTGCTAAACTTCAGCTGAAGCAAAAGCAAACGACAATTTGCAGCTCAGAGCAAAGAAATACGGATGCAAATCCGGCATATCCATTGAGCAGCATCGAGACTAGTCAGCTTAGTCATTTGCAAGAATTTAAAGTGCACTTTGCACAGTTGCATGTGATGCTGGAAATACTTTGGCTTATCTGTGAGCTGCCACAACTTGCTGCCATTTGGCTGTTGCAAGCAAAATGGCGCAGCAAATGGAGCCAAAGTTATGGCCGCACGGGTCACACACACACAGAGAGGAGTTCGACTTCCTGCGGCAGGGCTTCTACTTATTTGCGCTCCGCGAAACTTTGGCCAGGATAATGCGAGAGCCAAAAAAAAAACAAGATGAGAAGAAGAAAATACGGGAGTGTTTGCCATAAAGTTATGCAGCAAGCCAAACAACAATAAAATAATATAATATTATATAATTTTCATTTTCTTTTTCTTCTTATTTTGCAACCCAGCCAAGCAAAGCGAAGCCCCGAAATCGCACAGAGCCCGTAAACTTTGGGAAGAAATATCGAAAGTTTTCGAAGCTGCAAACTGTGCGCTTCGGAGCTGAGAGCTGCGCGAACCAGCGAGATGAGCGCGCGAGAGACACACAAAGGCTACAAAACTTATAACGAGAAAACTTTGGCACTTGGTAAATGCGCGATAAAGAAACAAACAAAACAGAATGGCGAAGAACAGCGTACCGTGCTGAAGAATGGCGGCGGGAGTGAAGCAGCAGAGAAGCTGCCGGTGGAGAGATGGCAGAGACGTGCGAGGCTACAACTACAAGTTGAAGATGTGGGCACGTTGATAGAAGTTGGAAAAAATAATAAGAACAAGAAGGAAAAAAACAAAAATTGAGTAAAAAAAAAATATGAAACGAAATGGGAAAACAAAAAGAAAGTTAAACGCGCCAATGGAAAGCAAGTACAGGTATTGATCAATATGACGAAAATTACATGCTCTATTAAATACAATGTTAAAAAAAAATAAATAAATAAAACAAAATTTTAATAAAACAATGGAAAAACTAATAAATATAAATATGAATTTAAAGAAAAAAACGAATCAAAATAAATTAATAATAAAATATTTATGCTATGAATTTAAAGATAAATAAATATATATGGTATATATTCTAGTAAGAAATATACTAATTTATAATTAATTTTAAATGAATATTAATTTCCTGTAATATTATAATTTATATATTATAAAAGTGAATGTTGATTGCCTGTAAATTTATATATTTATAATAGGATGCAAATATTTGATCTTATATGTATTTAATTATTTTTTTTTCGGTATTAAGTATTTCCATAAAAAGAAAGTAATTAAACGTTTTAACTAAAATATACTCAATAAAAAAAATAATAATAATAAAGAATAAGTTTTACATTTTATATTATATATATATGAAAAAAAAACACGTAACTCTATTAAACATTTCTTTAAAAGCAAATTGAAAAAGAAAAAAAAAATGAAATGCAATAATTGTTCTTAATTTTTAATCAGCAAAATAAAAAAATAAAAAAAATAAATAAAACGATTAAAAAATCACAAGTAAATTATTAACATAAATATTCAAACAGCTTTATAAAATAATTATTTATTTTGTTTCATAAAATTTAAAAATGTATAGAGATTTTTTTATATGAAATATATTCATTTTATTTAAATAAAATTATTAATGTTTAGATAAAATATTTTAGATAAAATATTTACATAATAAAATTTTAAAATGTATATAGAAAGATTTAAGCATAGTTAAGAGAACAGATAAATAGAGATACTAAAAATATTTGTTTTAAAACATTTTTAAATAATTAAAAAAAATAATCCCTGCACGACATTTGAAAATAATTATTATAATATTATTAGTATATATTATTATTATATATTATATAAATATATATATTCAGGCTGATCCATATAATAATAATAGTGTATTTGAAGAATGCAAAAGAAAAGATTTGGATAAAAAGTTGTTCAACCTTACGCACGGGAGCAGTCATTGGAACTGAAGAAATTGCCAGGCTGGCAAAAAACTTGTGCCGCCACACAATTTTTCGCTCACAATGCGACATCAGGAGAGTGGGAAAGTCGTGGAAACTCAAGTAAACTCATTCGCGCGTTTTAACTAACTAGGGAGAAGAGAGGCGAGAACAAGAGAACATGGGGCGAACAGCGCGTGGCTTGATAGAAAAGAATATATATATATATACGGCAAAAATTATTATTTACGCACGGATGGTGTCATCTAATTATGAATTCATTTTGCAAGGCACTGTGCGACAACAACAACAACAATAACAAAATGGCGCTGCTGCTGTTGCTGCAAGTGAAAAGCTGCAGAGGAAGCAGGCAAAAAGGACACGGGCGCACAGTTGCTTGAAGACGAAGGCAACTTTCTTTTGGCTTTTGAGGCGCTGAAAATTAACAAAATGCGCGCTGGCCAAACAAAATGGCGGCAGCTCGGACAATACACCTGCTGACGGAGCTGCTGGCGGGCCAAACAGGTGGCAAGGTGGAAAGGGCGTGCATAGCAGTGGCAGCAACAGCAGCAGCCGCGGCTTCTTTTAATGCAATATTTTCCAGCATTTTCTGTGCTAACGATAAAAAGTTTTATGCACGCATTTTCAGCATTTTCGCCAGGCCAAAGAAATTTCATGCTCTTTGAAAACTTGTTAAACTATGATAACCACAATGCTGGCCACGCCAGCTCGCCCCATCCAGCCAGCCATCCGTTTGAAATAAAAAAAGAAATATTGCAAAGCAACGTAAATAATAATAAGCAAGCTGAAATTTTACTCGTTAACTCGACTCTGTGTACAAGTTAAGAAATGCATAAAATATGTTAACAAGCAACAGCCAGCAAAAAATATAATATAAATAAAAAGAAATAAAAAAAAAAAAAAAATGGAATAAAACTAAAATCTAAATAATAAGAAATGGGTTCTCTACGTAGTTTACTTCTTTGGTCACCCGCGCCATTTTCTTAGCGGAAATAACTAACAAGCGCAAATTTTGTAAACCATTTTCAAATTATGAGCAGTTTTCCTTAGCAGACGCTTTGTTTGCCTACAAAATGCGCAAAAGTTCAGTACAAAATGCTTACGTAGAGTGCATTTGATGTTAGCTAAAAAGACGCCTAATGAGCAAGCAGTTAGTTAAGAGAATAATCAAGCATATATATTTTTTTAAGATAATATAAAAAATGTATAATATGTATATAGAAAGTGGATTTATAAAATGTAAAAAAAAAAAAATATTTAAATACATAATAATTTGCTCATATAAATCATTTATTTTTATTTACTTCGCCTCGATATCAAAGTCTTAAGATATATACATTTTCCATTCAGAAATTGAGAAATTAATTTAATTAACTATAAATATTAATCTATAAATAAATATCTATATTACAAATTATATAAATTTAATGAACTATAAATATTTAAAAAATAATACAAAAAAAAAAAAAAATTAAAATATATATTTATTTAAAAATATTTATTCAAACAAACATTATTAGGTACGAGCATGAAAATACTTTTGAAAGCCATATAAAAAAATATAAAATGAAATAAAAAAATAATTTTTGAATCCTGAACTTTATATGACTTGTGCGCAAGGCTCCTCACTTAAAACAAACATGATTATTATTTAAGAATAAAATTGGCATTGACAACCTATATATATCCTATATTATTATTATAATTATTATTATTTTATTAATTTTATAATTATAAAATATGTTCACTTGAGAACAAAACAAAGAAAAAATAAAATTTAATAAATTAAAAAAAACCTCAGCAATCACAATTTGAGGTTTCTGTCAATTTGACCATTACATAAAGCCTGCGACTCAGCATCATATATTTCAATCATTTATCAAACTGTTACTGGACCTCGGCCTCAGACTCAGCAGCGGCTAATGAGCCAAGTGCCAAGTGCTGTGTGTCAATCCACTGTGGAACTGTGACTCAGTCGACTTGGCCGGAGAAGTGAACACAACTTCCCGACCTCAACTCCCGCTCATCCAGTCAAGTTGACAGGCCAACGTCTGAAGCCAAATGTGGCCAAGTTAAGTGCGCACACTCATTAATTTACATTAAAATGTAATTAGTGGTCAAAACAGAAAAAAAAAACTTGCAAATTGGCAAAAATGAAACCGCAACAATTTTGCGCATTAATGAAATGCAATTTATTTAAAAAATAATTTTCAAATTATTTGAGTAAATTTACAAAGCTCAGCTCAGAGACAAAATGAGATTTTAATGAAGATTTTAATACAAAAATAAATCTGTATGAATTGTAACAGATTTAAGAGCAAAATGTAATTTAAAACGAAAGTTTCTGTCAAGGCTTTTCAAATAATGATGCCATAATTAATATTAATATAATTTTAATGATTAAATAAATTGTGAATTTATTTTAAATATTTTACTGATATTTTTTAATTTAAACTAAATATGTAAAAAAATGAATAAATAAATGGAAAATTGTATTAAATATATAATAATATAATATGAAAAATTAAAAGTTTCATATATTATTTAGACACTTTATATTAAATACTTACAAATATAAAAAATTTAAAAATTGCGTTTTAAGTATTTTTCACATATATATAACTATTAACAAAATTTATATATTTGTATTATATATTATTATAATTTTATTTTTATAAAATATAAAAAATTGAAAATTTTAGTTTTAAGTATTTTTTTACATATACATAAATACTAAAAAATATATATATATATATATATTTTTATTTTCTAATATACTTTCACATTTATAATATATATTTCGAGAAAAAAAAAAAAAAAATAAATAAATAAAAATAACAAAATATATACAACAAAATTTAAAATAATAAAAATTAAAAATAAACTAAAATATAATATATTATTTCAGTTTATTTTAAATTTATTGATTATTATTGATAAGAATTTTCGCACAGCTCAAAAATACTTATATATGTTTTAGCATTTATTTCTTTTGCTTTGTTAAAAAAAAGTGCTTAAATGATTTTCTTATTCAAGTCAAAATTTAATAAATATGAAATAACAGATTTCCATAAAAAAATTCTAGCAAATTTTTGCTGCAATTTGCAAGGGTTTCTTTACGCGCCAAGTTCATTTGTTTTTTTCCCGCAACATTAAAATTAGCTAAATAATAAAAAAAAAATATTTTCCAGGTTTTTAAGCACAGTCTCATCACACGCAGCTCCATTAAATTCAGTGCTACAATCAGCTAATTTTGCACACATTTTGATAAGCTTTTGTTGTTGTTGTTTTTATATTAAAAAATATTTCATGTCTGCGCTGGGGGCTGTTGCATTTACCTCCATTTTTTTTTCATGCGCATGCGACGCCTGTTTGCCTGTTCTTTTTGTTGTTGTTTTTTTTCTTCTTACACCTATGCTACAGATTGACAGGTGTGAATGGGGTGGCGCATTAGCAGATACTCACACACACACACACACACACATATATGGCAATAATTATGCGCGGCATGCACATCATCATCGTGAGCGTTTTTATGATTATGCCACTCGTGTTACCTGCCCAACCCCAATCCCAGCTAACCAGCCAGCCAGCCAGTAAGCCAGGCATCCATCTCTTAGTGCTGCTGCTGCCTCTGTCAGCGCCCCGCCAATTAGGCAAATTGTGTGCTATTTTCAATTTTTAAAATTCAGCGCTCGCAGTCTCAGTTACAGCTCTCTCACTCTCTCTCTCTCTCTCTCTCTCTCTCTCTCTCGCTCTCTCTGTATCTTTCTGTATCTATGTTTTCATCTCTATCGCTGACTGGCTTCCTGGTTGGCTTAAGTGGCTGCCACAGCAGCAGCTGGCTACAAAAACAATGGCCAACAGCTATTTGTTGCTACTCGCCCCAAAAATTAGTCAACTTTCAAGATGGCGTGCATGCGTCTATCCCAGTGTTTGTGTGTTTGTGTGTATGTGTAAGTGGAGGTGTAGAGCAGGGTCTGTCCATTAGCAAAATGGAGCAGGCTATTTCTGATTTAATGAGCCATAGTCTAATGGATTTGTTTTTTATAGTCTTTAGGTGTCTGCGATTATTTATGCGTTACTCAAATTGCTTTAGATTTCAGACGTGTGTGCAAATAATTGTTAATAGTTTAACAGCGAGGGTAGCCATTAAAGTTGTATTCAGTAAATATAATAAATAAAACATAACAAAAAGTGAAAAAAAATTTAATATATAAATAATAATATAATAAATTTACTAAATCATGGAATCATTCATGTAGGGCAGGTGAATTGAGACAGTGAGCAACACTAATTTATTTATATCATTTATATTATATAATGTTAAATGGACAACATTTTTTAACATATATATAATAATAGACATTTTAATAGTTAGAATATTAAATAATTAATAAAATAATAATAAATAATTCTTGATATATACTTTATTCTAATGCTTTCTCATTTAGAAAAAGTAAATATTGTATAAAAATGAAAGATTTAACGTGAGCTACAATTTTATTTAAGCTTTTATAATTTATCATCATTGATTTCCTTTAATTGTTAATTCGTTATGCCACTAGGCTTAGTTATTTAGTATAAACTTAGTATAAACTTAGCCGCTTCTAATCATCGCTCCCAAATATCTGCTGAATCTTTCTCAGAGAGCAACCGAATGCTTCGGTTCATCAACGAGTTCATTCATTCGTTTTGATGAGTACGTCAGCGTGAATATGTGCAGATGTATGTAAATGTGAGCACCGTTTGCATAGACTTTTTGCATAGGCTGCTCACTTACAGAAGCTCATTGAGCGAGCGTCAATCGTAATGCTCCCCAAACGAGCTTCGGTTAAATAGCATCACACGAATAGTTCAACTCAAAGCGCTCAAGTGAAAGAACCAACACGAATAGAACCGAAGACTCTAGTTCAGAGCGAGAGAGAGAGAGAGAGAGTGAATATGATTTCATTCGGCTGATCTTGTAGAGTTAACGAAGGCAAACGATGAAAAGCTAATTGACAGATATGTTATGGATTATTATTGACATTATCAATATATGAAAAAAATAAAAATTAATAAATAATATATAGTTTTTCTTAACATAACAAAAAACAATTACTTTTAAAATATTTTTAAAAATTATTTTACTTATTATTTTTTATATTAATTTGATTTTCATACATCAACTTTTTTATTACAATTTATTTAATATTATTTTGAATTTAATTGTATTTTATTATTATTTTATTTTCATATTAAATTTTTTTTTTAATTTATTTATATTATTTTTAGATACATTTATAAAAAATTTATTATATATTTATTTTTTCTTATGATTTAAAAAAAAGTATACCAAAATTATTTTCAATATTCACTTTACTAAGGTAAAATACTAATCTAACAAGCAGCCCTCGCCTCTTTTTTTTTAGTTCTTAAGTTTTTTCTCTTTGCTAATGGACCGATTGTCGTGCCTTTCTGGCCGTTGAAATGTTTCGCTGTTTGGCATAAGTATGATAAATATGGTTTCATATATAACTGATGATTTTTTCAGTATATTTATCTCATTACTGCACTCAGCATTTGGTTGTCATTGTTAGGTTGTTGACAGCCAAGTGAACGAGTTACAGGTTCAAAAAGAAGGAAGAAAATAACATTTCAATTTGAACAAAATTACTCAATTCTCAGAATTGGCTGTAATTAGTCAAGCTGCCCTTGTTAATAATGTGGTTGTAACGGAGCGAGAATGGAATTTGTATTGATGTGTGAGTAAGAAGATAAATAAACTTTAAGTTTGGTTTTCAGCTAATTTTCTTGAGTAAAAATTATTAATGCAAAAGTAAAGAAGTAAAAGTATATTAAAGTTTTTCATAAGAAAACCATATTTTTCTTATTTTAATCTCTTATTAAAGTTTCATTTATAGAATTTTAGCTTATATATTCCACTTCATATTCTAACACCAACATCTCCTTCACTTCTGTCTCAAGCTCAAGTTCATATCTTTCCCCAGTAACAACAAAATGTTGCTAGAAAGTAATAATTGAAGCGCACTGAAGGACTCGACCCCAAAAAAAAAAAAAACTCATGAAACCCAAATCCGTATACCAGTAACCAGGAATCTCTCAACGATTCAGGGTGTAAACTGCAAGAAGAAGAAAAAAGTAAACAAACAAATGCCTCATTACATGCGAAATTAAATTTAAATGTTTGCTTAATGTGATTCCAGAGAGTTTGGCCCAGGGCCACGGGGCGATCAGGGCAAAAAATAAAAAAAATAACAGAGAAGGTAGCCCGAAAACTGAAAACAGAAAATAAAGCAAAGCAAACAAACCCAAGCACATAAAATATAATTTCATTTTTGGAAGCCCTGGGCTAACCAGGGAACAGCATTCCAGGCGTTGGTCCTTGGCGTCAACGCATGCTTAGAAATATTTCTGGTATTTTATTCTGGTTTCTGTTTTTTTTACTCTCTTTCTTTTTTTTATGATTTTACGTTGTTTTGCGACTGAGTAGAGAAATTAGAATTTGTGTGCGGGCAGCGGGTTGGTGTGTGTGTGTGCGGTTGTCTGCGGTCGCCGGTGGACGCCGACGGAAGCCGCCAACGCCATGGCATTCGCATTTCCTCTGCCCCCTGGCCTGACGTCCTGCCACCTCCTCCTCCTGCGTCTCGCACTCTGTTTCTCTGTCTCACACCCGCACGCACGCGTTTTGCGACAAAAATTTAATATATTTTTCTTTGGGGCCGTCAGTGAAAATCATAATAATAATTTCAATATTTTTGTAACGCTTGTCAAGCCGTCAAGCTGAGGCGTTTATTTGACAGGCGGAGTTGGAGCTGGTCCGGTTGGGCACGGATTAGAGAGTGAGACTGAGGCTCAATTAAAATATATATTTATATATATTTTTTGTTTTGTTTTTTGCAAACAAATATATGGAAAAAGTAATATGAAATGCTGTATTACCGGTTAGCTGTGCATTGTCATAATGTACCATTCCCCGCTCCGTTCTCTGCTCGCAGACACACATCACAAATATTCCCATTGACTCTGTTCCCTCTCTCTGTGCACTATTGCCCGCTTCTATGCGCTCTGTCTCCTGCGCTCATCCTGCGGCAGCAATAAATCGCTAACAGCAAATAAATCAACGCGCATAAATTCCAATGTTCAGCGACGAGGCCTGACCCGACTTTATTTACGACATTGCGACAAAGACACTTACGGCAAAATGCTGTTGGCCCCTCGCACTGGATAAAAATTGTGTTGAAAATGTGGAAAAAGCAGCAGCAACAGCAGCAGCAACAACAACAACATCACATGCAACGGCCTGAGGTCAAATGCCAGAGAATTCCAATTTGTTTTTGCATGCATTTTCATTAAATGGAGAAAACTTTTCAAGTTTCTAATGCAGCATTACTTTAAAGTGTATATTTATATATGAAATATTTTAGATTTTCCATATTTTTCATTGAAATCCCTTTTAAGTCCTGCCCATTAAGTAATCAACATTTCTTTTTAACAAAAACCTATCATCAAAACTATCAAATATATATTTTAGTTAGATGTTATCTAAAATTATATTTTATATTTTATATAAAACAATTCATAAAAATAAATATAAACTGTAATATAATATATATTACATATCTTTGTGAATAATAATATATTTTATTTAATATTTATGATTAATAGCTCAAAAGTAAACCAAAATAAAACTAAAACTAATAAAAAATAAAACTAAACTAATAAAAAATATAGCTAAATATATATTTATAAAAATAAATATTTAGATTTATTTAATAAATATTTCAAATTAATATTCCCAATAAATATTTTTTTGCTGCTGTTTAAAATTCCATTTGAAATATTTTTTATTTCAGTTAATAAAAAATATTCACAACTAAAACTCAATTAAAGAAAATTCTATATAAATATATTTAAAAATATAAAATGTTTTAATTTAATAAATAGGTATTTCAATTGAATAGTATCTATAAATATTTTTTGCTGAAAATATGATTCTATTTCGTTTATAAAATTCGATTTTAAATATATATTATTTTAGTCAATAAATAATATTTGATCACAATAAAATTCAAATGAATAAAATTAAATAAAAACATATTTATAAATATATTTGTATGTATATCGAAATAGATATAAATTTATATGCATATGAGCTGTTGCAAATAATGGAAATGAAAATTCTCATTCAGTACGCCAATGAACATGAAAAAGGTCGACCTCCGAAGTGTCGTGGCAATATGTCGGGAAAATTCACATAGCCATAAGGCGAGGCGAGGGAAAAATGTCAGCTACGTTGTCCGTGGTTAACCAAAAGCCAGTTGCCATGGGGTTAAATGGGTTAACCTCCATGCAAAAATGGCTGTAAAAACACAATATGAGAGAGAGAGAGAGAGAGAGAGAGCGAAAAAAGAAAGAAAATAGCAGAGAAAAACTAAAGAGTAGATGAGGTAGGTGCCTCTGCCAGGCGACGACGAGTATATTTGGCATATTAAAACAAAAGGATGCCGTGTGCTTGGCAAATAGACAAAGAAATTCACACACTCACACACACACCCAGATGGAAGTCGCCAAATCAAGCGCTGATTTATGAGCAGTCAAAGGAGCCTAGAGCAAAAAAAAAAAGAGCGGAGAAAACTACAAGGCGCAGATATTAACACCCTTGTAAAACTGTAAAACCGCCGTGAAAAATATGCAGAATAGAGAATGCCTGTGAAAGACAGAGAGAGAGGGAGAGAGAGAGGGAGCGAGATATAGAGAAAGTCAACAAATCAAATTGCAGAGTCCAAGTAGAACTCGTTCCCCTTAGCCGGCGCAGCTATTAGTTGCGCCACTCGGCGACGGCCACATACCCAGCCATGGTGATAATTTATTTATTTGAGATTATTTATTGCACATACATCATAATTTTGTGCCTCTGACGGCAACGCCCAGGCTCTACTAGGTGCAGGGGGGTGAAATATTTTATTACGACTTGTAGGTAAGAGAAGATGTATTCCTTTTTCTAATTCTCTTGTCGTTTTCCCATCTCTATATATATTTTTTTTCTGTCGTTGTCATATCCCAGCGATAAGCGAATGGCTCAAGGATTTGGCAAGCAAGCGTAGAAGAAATATAACTTTTAACAATGAAGGATGAGCCATAAATTAAAAAATTCCAAACTTCAAAAAACGTAACAATAAAATACACGATACAACAGCAACAGCAGCAGCAGCAGCAAACAGGACATGTAGTTGATTTATTTCAGAAGCGAGAATCCTTGGGATGTCCCAATAATACCCAACACGGCCGTCGATACCAGCCAAGGTGCGATGCTCAAAGAGACGGAAGTATTTATTTCATAATCGTTATGAAGTAATGAATGGAAAAAAATAAAGTCGAAGCTGTAAGGTTGGACTTGGCTTACTGTAGAAATCATGTACGTGAGATATCTTTAAAGAGTTAAATTAAACGTGCAATTTAAAGTCTTCTCTATAGGCAGTAATGAAAAAAAAGGAAAATCATAACAGCTAGGCTATCATATTTCAATTTAGTTTGATAATTTAAATTTAATATTCTTTATATTTCATTTTCCAATTCCATTCTTTTAAGTTAATATTAATTTAATATTTAATATTAAATCAAAATTATTATAATTTAATATTTTTTAATAGTCAATTAAATTTAATATCAATTAATTATTTTTAGCTACATTTAATATTTTTATTTGTTTTAACTAGACTTTAAATACTTTAAAAACTAAATATAAGAACATTTAATAAGATATATTAAACGTAATTTTCAACTAAGTTTAGATTTACTTTATATTTAAAAAAAATATATTTGTACTAAAATCATATATTTGCTTATTCATGTACTTAACATTGTGATCTAAATACCTTTTCTCATGCCTACGAAATTTAAATTAATTAAAAAATTTGATAAATTACAAAATCACACCAATACAAATATACATGAAAAATTGTTGTAATTTATGCTAGTGAAGATCAAATTTTCCTCCTAGAGATATCTCAAAATACTTACAACTTCAGCTCTGAACGTGGCGCAAGTGTAAATGATTTAGCAAACGACGTAGATAAAAATAGAAAAGCAGTAAAAGCCGAAAAGACATAAAAAACGCAAAGAAAACGAAATACATGGCGCATATTAAATTCTTATAAAAATCAGCGTAAAGGAAACGCGACGCTGATGCGCGATTCGAGGACATGTCGCATAGGCTAGAGGCCAGGGGCCAAGGGACACTACTAGGGCCTACGTCCTAGGGACCAGCCAGGGTGCTATTGTTATAGCTACTTTTATGATGCCATTGTCTGCCCCTCGCCAGAGCCGCGGTTGCTGCTCGAGCTCCTGCTGATGCAATATTAAAAAAAAAAAGAAAAAACTTGTTGCTAATAAAAAGATGTGTGAATATGGATACACGGACACGGCTGTCAAAGCAGTTGATCATGATGATGACATCAATGACATTTGTTGCGGTTCAATAAATTCGCAAGCGTTTCGAAAAAAATATGTGCTCATGCACTTAGAGAACATTTTTGGAGAAAAGTTGTTGTAGATATTAGTTGGCAAATATTTTAAATAGAATTTTATATAAATATTTTTAATTATATATTTTATATTTATATTTTTGAAAGTAATTAGTTTAGAACTATTTCGAATTAAATTTTTTATTTATATTTTAAGTTTGCAAAACTGATAGCTTTAAATTATACATTTTTATTTTTATATAATTTAATATAAATAATTTTTTGTAAGTTTGCAAGTTAAAAAATATAAACCAAAATTATGATTTTTTCTTTTCTATAAATATATTTGCTGATTTTTTTTCTCTTTTCTTTTTTAGATTAATAAATTATATTTGGTGTTTTGTCAAAAACTGTTTCCAAACTTTGAGTTTTTTTTTTTTTTAATTAAATTAAGTATAAAGATTTTTATTTTTAGCACATTTTATTATTCATGAAGAATAGAACTTTATATTCGTAAATCTTTAAAAGCCATTTCTTACAGGAGTTTCTAATTAGCATTTTATTTTTTAGTGCATATATTATGATTTCCATGACTTTTTTAAGCTGCTCGAAAAACTCCTATAAAACGTGTTAAAAATAATATCCTAAGGATTTCTGTGCTTAATGTCTTCTTAAAGCCTTTTGATTTCTTCGACATTTACAATGAGTTTAAGATCGTTAAGAACTAACTTCATATATATTAATTCAATTCCAGATAAACTTTATATTTTCGTCGCAGAAGAACATTCATATAGAATTTGAAAAGAAATTTTTCTCTCAGTGTATATATATAGCTCGTATCTAGCACCTAAGTAGGCTGAGCCTCAGTGCGCATTTAATTGTTATATGGTTGGCTGCATGGCAATTGTCAACACGAATCGCTTTTCATACAGTCAGCGCAAGGGAAACATGGCTTGGTTAACAATTTTCGACAGGGTTTGAGGTTTGGGGTTTCGATTTAGCAACTCTCTCTCTCTCTCTCTCTCGCAATTGCAGCCGGCTCTAAGGCTACGCTAGGGGTGTTGTTTAGCTGCCGGATAATCCGTTGCATGTTGCCGTTGCGCCGTTTTTGATTAAAATGACATGACAAACCCATGCATACCCTTTAGAGTGTGGGATGAGGAGGGGTGGGTGGTATGGTGGGTAGGGGAGGGCATGTTGATTTGAATTGTCTATAAGCTGCTCTACGCCCATCGACTGGCGGTATTTGAAGTGCCAAAAAGCGCACTTTGCCCATCGCTGTTGGCCTTTTCTTTACTCTTCTTTTTTTCTCATATTCTATATTCTCTTCTTTTTTTTTTGCAGTGTTGTCGAGTGCGCGTTTTAGTGAAAGGATTTATGCCCATTGCTGCGGCTGCTGTTGCTGCTGCTGCTATTTGTTTAGCCGCTTAGTTTAGCATTTGCCCATTGTTTTAGGCCAAATAAATTGTGGTGCGATTTGTGCGCATTTGAACTTTTTGTGTAAGCCTGTTTGTATTTTTTTTCTGTTTTTATTTTTAACAGACATGGCTTGGCCTAAACTAAAGTTAACCTATTCGATAGTCTTGACTTTAAGTGATTGTAAATTGCAAAATATTGAATATTGGCAAATAAATTTATTTGGTTTATCGAAAATGAATATAGTATGCATATTTTATTTCTATATATAATTTTCAAATATTATGTAAAATCGAAAAACAATTTTATAAAACACTTACCAAAATATAACATTGAAACTGTCAGCAATATCGTCTATCTAAGAGTTTAATAAAATAAAAATGATATTGAATTTTCGATTATTAAATTTATTAAAATATAATTTGAATTTCAATATACGTTTGCTTTTTAGTGCGGTTTAGCTAGTAGTTATATTCTGTTACGCATATATGTACATATATTTACGTATTCCCGTACGTTATTCTTATTAGAAATAAAAGCAAAGCATATACATATGTACATACAAACAACTGCTGAAGAAACATACATACATATGCATTGATGAGCGCAATACACAGCCATGAACACGTATTCAACTGTTCTCAATTGTATTTACAGACAACACACCCACACATATTTGATGACTACACACATGCAGTTTTAACCGTTACTTTTCTTTCGCTTGCTTGTTGCGCACTTTTGTGCAGAGGAGCGCTAGCTAAGGCTGTGCTCACATAACGAACATACACACATATGTACTCAATAAAAACTTTAATAACATTTCTTGTATAATTACTTACCGTTTTTTGGCTTAACTTTTACTTTATTTTACATTTTACATTTTCACTAAAACACTACACAACTGCACTGTATAATAAGACTACTGCACCACCCACATCCCACACACACACATACATTTAGCTGTTGTATGGACTGCATTAAAAAAACTACAAACAAAACATTTTACTTTATTTTATATTCTTTACTTCATCTCATCACATCATATCATCTTTTTTGTAATATAATAAATAATACATATTTTGCTTGACCAATTCACCACAAAACGACAGTGTCGTTACGACACTCACACGCACACATACGATTCGCGGTTTTTCTCTTTTATCTGTATCTGCCACTCGTACAAAATATTAAGTATGGCAACGTCAAATATTTGGTTATTTATATTGAAGAAATGTATTAAGTAATTGCAGATATACAAAATTTAAACAAACATATTTTCAATATTATATTTTTTATTTCTACGACGCTACACACACTTAGCAGGATCGACAGCTTGGATCTTATTTGCCATGCACAAATGTCTGATATGGCAACGCTGTACATTTAATTGGCAATTTATATTAACAAGTAAATGACAAAAATTACAGTAAATAATGAGAAATATATAACATAATAATATTTATCATTTATATAAACAAGAAACATAAATTTGCGTATAATTAAATATTATTAAATTACAACATTCATTAATGACTAGTTTCTGCAATATTTAATAATATTAATTAATCTGCAGCTTCACAGCTGTCACTGTGTTCCAAGACAACCAAATGTTGAAACTTGTTGCGTAACCAAACTCTATAGTCGATCAGCTCATCTGTTATGTGAATGATGGAACCTAAAAGGCAAAAAGAAGATTATTAAAATAGTATGACTAGGAGATACCCTGTAGTCCTATAGGAAAATACATGTACATATAAGTAATGTAGGTAATCTAACCATAGAATAACAATCGAACATTTAAAATCAAGTAGTCGAGTGTCTTCGACTATCAAATACGCTGTAGACATGCAAGATAAAAGATATATATATCATACTGAGTCAGTGAGGAATTAGAAGTTTTTTAAAAGCATTAAAAAATTAACTCAATGATAGTGGAGTTTGAATCTCTCTCAATCAACAACAAATGGTAGTCGATGTACAGATACTCTCTAATTAATCAGCCTAGTCGCCCTTGCTGTTGAAGCTGTATATATGTAGATCTTGGATGAGAATGAAGAATCTCTCTCTCTCTCTCTCTATCTTAGTCCAAATCGAATTACTGATGTTGGGTGACGTGCAGATGCCCTCTAATCAAGCAGGCAAGTCGTTTCGGCTCTCTCTCTCTCATTCTATCACTTTCTCCCACCTACACAACTATAGCAAAGTGCATTAAAAAGAAAACTACAACGCCAAACACAAACACTTACCCAATATAGAAAAATCAGCCCCATGCTTCGCCTCACATTCGCCTTGCGGAAATACCGCCTCACTGAGCACACGATAGGCTCTTTGGAAGACCCGTTTTATGCGAGAAGTTGCAATGTTGATCTGGTGACCCGGCTTCAGTGGATCGTCTATGTAGAACGAGGGATTAGTAGTGGAGGCTGATTTCCCCCTACGCAAATAGCGACAGCCTTGCCATATGGAGATTCCGACTTGAGAGTAATTAAAGCGCAGCCCATAGACCTCAAAGAATTCGAGTAGGAGAACGCCCAGATTCGTTGTGGTCGCGTGGACATTATTACGTGGATGCATTTGCAGGAAATTAATGCACATGCTTATCAGTTTATAGGAAGAGATACCGCCATTCAAATTTCCATTTAAATTACGGTGAATCAGAAATTGTTTGAGCACCAGAATCAGTTTTCTTAATCCCGGATACTCGCGCATACATTTTTTAATGAACTCTGAGGATTGAATGGCATTGGTCTTATTAAAGGAGAGATCGATTTTAATATGTGTTTGAGAATCCGTAAATCTTATGAACGGCACTACATCTGAATTGTCGACCTCCAGAGATGCGGGCAATGCAATGCCGCTGCTGCGGAGCGCCGATTCGAGGGTGCGCAGCGGCAGATGATCCCAGCGACCTGGAAAAAGGCTTATCATTAGTCGAATTACATTCAATGTAACTATCACTGCTCACCGAACACCACAAGATCTATATCTGAATTGGGCAAATACATGCCTAGGCGAAACGATCCAAAGATCTCGACCAAAGCCTCGGGCCAAAGTCCATGAATCACATTCTCAATGCGGCTGATCACCTCAATGCGCACTGCATGCTCCGTTGGTGTGGGTTGCATATATCTGCAGAAGTCTTCCACTTCTTCGTGAAGTCCAATAATGCCACTACTATATTTGTAGTTTGATCGCTGCCACGGGAAACTTCCATATTTGCGAATTGTTTGCATTTTCTAATTAAAAACTGATGTCAACAAATAAGCAGTTATTGCAGCGTTACCACTTATTACAGAAAAATTGCGATACTTATGAATGTGGCGGCACACGTCCCACGATTAAGAACGAATATACGTTAAGAATGCTTATTTGAGCAGTATAACAAATATTATAAATAAGTGAATATAGTGCTAAGTCTCAATTGTTGATGACATTATTTTCAATACTCTTTGATTAAATATTATGTATACAAAGTATTTGAAATAAGTATTGTGCACAATTGTATCGTGAATCATCGCCTGCCACTGACATTTGGCACATCACTACTTTTGCAACTATGAGAGTGAGAAAGAGATGGTGATGGAGAGAGTTAGAGTGAGCTTGTATATATATGTATGTATATATGTAATTCGATTGGCTGTGACTTTGATCCAGTTATCCCGCGGCTGAGTATTCAAATTGCTCTGTGGATTGTGTGAGCGTACCTGTTGCAAGACAAAGTTATTATTGTATTGGTGCGCATGGCTGCTCAGCGTAGGAGTTTGTGTAAGTAATTAGGCTATTTAGTATGTGAGTGTCTCCTAGTTAGATCAGTTGAGTTGTGTGTGTGCTTTAAATGTACGTGATTGGAATAAAGTAATTTGTTGTTTTTTTTTCTTTTTTATATGTGGTCTGCATGGTGCATAGTGATAGTTCTTTGAGAATGTATTTCAAATGCCGAAAAATGTTCATTCGTTAATTATGTATTTATATAATGTGGTGCAGAGCATTTCCATTTTTGCTGCAGTTACGCATACGATCCACAAGTGAGCGTGAAAGTGTGAGCGTGTAAGAAGGAATAAGAGAGAAGGTGAGTTATGTTAAGCATTTCTAAAATAGTTACCTCTTTACACACTCGCTGAGGGTATTCTAATTTGCGTTCGTTAAGTAATTTGCTGCAGACCTTTTTTTACTCGTGCTGCAGTTCAGCATACGATCCACACAGCATGAGAGTGAGAGTGGTTGTGAGATGGGATGAGAGCGATGGAAGTAGTTGAGTAACGGAAAAATTTTCTGGTATGGTTGCTGAGAGTATTTTAATTTGCTTCGTTTGTAACGCCTTACTGCAGGCTTCTTATTATTTTTAATTCTCTGTCAATTATCATTAAAATCCAAGTAAAATCTTTTTGTACCGTTAACCCCTTTTTGAATTACCTAAAACAAAAATATTTAAACAGATGACGCTTAAGCAGGAGTCATTCACTGATTGCTGCTTAAAATGCCAATCAATTAAATAAAACACCATATGAATCAACATTTAGCTCGTAATTATAATAATTGCTGCGCAATTCAAAAAACCCAAAAAGGAAGAAAAAAATAGTACATATATTTAATAATAAACAACAGCGGCAGGAAGCCTAAAAGGTAGAAATCGAAAAGAAAAAACGATTTTACCCGCTATTGTCTCAGGCACGCGACAGGGTGGCTCTAGGGATTTTGCATGAACGTAACGCCCACGCCCACAGCCACGACCACGCCCTTCCACACCACACACACATGCATGGATGTAAACGGCTGAGCAACGGATTTGAACACCCGAAAAACTTCATTACAGACTCCAACATTGAGAGATGACTTAATCAAAGTTGGATTATCTGCAATGCAACCGAAGCCCGGTAAACACTGAGGCGGCATGGAATTCTCATTTGCTCGTTGACTGGGTTGGGTTGATTTTTCCCTTGTATGGCTTTCATTTGAATTAAAAAGCGCTAGCCAAGTTTGACAGATTTTTGCAACAGCATGGGGCCATTTGGCACACATCTAAAGCAGATGCTAAGGGAAAAAGCATGAAGAAGAAGAAGAAGAAGAAGAAGATGGACTCGGGAAGTCTGTGTGGGTGGCTGGCTCAGCTGAACTAAATTAAATTCCATGTCTAATGCTCGCACAAGGATTAGGACAAACAACGCCTCATCGCCTTTAGATGGGTAATATTAAATAATTTTTCCACACACACACACACACATATACTTATATATATATATATTTGTATATATATATATATATCCAGGAAGGACTCGCAGGACACATATGCCATGAATTCGTTCATTGTTTTGCATCGCGTCGAGCCGAGTCGAGCAGCAGCTCTCATAGCCACAGATTAAAGTCTCCCGTGGTGAACTTAATATAAAAGCAAAGGACGAGCCTGGCCAGGACAACGGCCATAGCGTATTTTCAGCTAGCTGAAGCGTTCAGCACCAAATCTTTTTTCGAGTGCGAGACATTAGCAGCATTAGAACAACAACAACAACAACAACAACAACAGCAACAGCAACAGCAACAACATTATCAGTATGAGGCATATATATATGTATATAGTTAGGAACAAGGACTTACTGCAACCTCAACTTCCTCCCCTTAACAAATGCAAAAAGCTGTGCAGACCAAAGAGCGCCAAAATAATCAAAGGACTTAAGTCGGCTCAGCCGTTGAAAAGCGACGCAGATTTTTTCCTTTTTTTCTTTTTTTTTTCTTATTTTTTTGGGCTACAGGCAGACCGGAAAATATGTATGTGTAGAAGAAGAAGCAGCACCACTGCAGTGGTGCGAAATTTGAGCTGCTCTCATTTGTGGTGTCAGTTGCTGCATTATCAGTTATAACACTTTTGGGTCTAGGAAATGGGAACAGCTTAAAGCGGTGTGGGTGAAAAAATTTGGAGTGTTGTAAGAGATACTTGAATATTTTGTAGAGATGAAAATATATAACGAAAAATATATTTTTAATTTTGTTTATTTAGTTTTTATTTTTTTTTTATACTATAAATGTATTGAGGACAATTGACATATAAAGAGATGAAATGTAGCTACAGAATTATGAAATTATGAGAATACATTATATATTTTTAGTTTTATATTATTTTAATTTATTTAAATAAATATTTTACAAAATCAATTTTAAGTTAAGTTATATTGAAATAAAATTTTAAGATAATGTTTTAAATTTAAACTATAAATATATGTATTAATTTTTATTAAATATTACATATTAATTTAAGAGCTGGCAAATATCTGTTGAGCGTTTCTAAATATCTGCAAACAAGTGGGATTCACTCAGACTTTCATGAAAAAACAAAAACTCAGAGAGCAACCGTTCGACGATTTCGTTCGCGATCGGACCGAAATCTTTTTTTGAGCGTTTGCTTGAGTTTTACGAAGCATAAAGACTTTTATGTATGTATTGGAGTGTAGGCAAGGTTTAGCTTCGCTTGAACAGCTCAATGGCGTATGTAAATGTGAAGACCGTTTGCATAAACACTTTGATTTATCTCTTCACTTACTGAACCTTACGGAGCGAGCGTCAATTGTATCGCGAACTATCGCTCGTTCGGTTCAAGAGCGTCACACGCATATATATAGCTCAACGTCAAGCATTCCAAAGAGCTTCAAAAGCTATAATAGGTAAGAGTTAAAAATTGGGATAAAAATATATATTGAGTTAAATAAAATGCGGCTTGAGCTCATTGATATGTTCAATATATCTATAACAGTTTTATGTAATCGATAAATATCGATATTGAGTTTACTTTTGCTATTATACGAAAATCAATGGCAAATAGTTTTTTCATAATATTTTTTCTCAAAATATATTTTGAAATGAAGTAATTTGAATAATTTTATAAATATTTAATTCATAAATTTCATATATTATTATAAAGTGGAAATTATTATATACAAAATATTTGCAATAAAATAAATAAAGTAAATTAGAGAAAAATTCTAAAAATTGAAATTTCTTGACTTTCAAAAAATACTTAATACAAAATGCGCGTCTTTTATATGGCGTCCATCACATATATATGTATATATATATATATTTAAATACTGCAGATTTGACAATGTATACATAAAATTATAAATTTGTGTGTGTGTGTGCAGTCCACGTCTTATTACAAAACTTATTTATGCACTGAATCCCTTGTAGCAATAGGATGCAAACAGTATTAGCCATTGTAGGATATTGAAATGTACATTATACGATATACCCAATAGACCCACGCTCTGTGTGTCGATGCCGATGACGTTCAGTGTGAATTTGAATAACCAATTGGACATTAGTAATAGCAGAGGCATATAATGCCAGAATTTCGACGCTTGATTATTGCGCACAATTATGAATGGTGGCAAAGTCTCATCAAAACGAATTTGGTTATTATGGAGTCCATCGCCGGCGCCAAGCATCGTGTTATGCATACGGAGCTCACGGGTAACTGCCATCTGGTGCATTATATTTAGTTGCTGTGCTGCAATTCTGTTGCGTGGCTCATTTCGGTAATCCGGAATGGCTGCTTCGCCAGGTGTCTGTGGAAAGAATACATCCAAAATATGCTCGTTCGGCAAATCCATGAAGATGTCGAGATTCTCGAAGAAAAATTTTTTAATACAAATAACAAAGAATTTTATTTGTTTACGTTCACTCAATCAGTTATTGATTTCTATCTGACAATTTGAACAAATTCTTTTATATATATTTTATTTTTTATTTTAGTTTTTTTTATTTTTTGACAAATATAATTTGTTGTCTAGATTAATACAATTCGGAAATGACCCCAATTTATTTGCTATATCAACAATGATTCGTATTTTTTAAAATAATTACAAATTAATATAAATATTTAGTTGAGTCAAAGTATATTTAATATTGCTTTTTATTATTTATTAAAAAAAAAAAACATTATTTTGTAGTTTGAATATCTATTTCTGTTTTAATTATTTTTTGATTAAATAGAAAGTTTTTTATATATATTTTGAATTAAGAGTTTTAGTAAAATTATAATTTTTTTTTTTTGGTTAACCAAATGCAAGCAAAATATTCAAGCAAATCAAAATCAAAATGAAATATAATTAATATATTTTCAAAGTAATAAATTGTCAAAGGGATTTTTAAAAAGATTTTTTGTAAGTGCTGCATGTGGAATGTTTATATTGAAAAGCTGCCAGCACAATTAGCGGATATGAATTCCGATTGTATTTATTCATTATAAGCGCGAAAAATTTGTTTTTTTTTTTGCTGCCATATTTATTTTTATATTTTTTGTTTAATTTTAATTTTAATGAGTTGTAGCAATCAACAAAAGCGCATTTTTAATGAAGCAAAAAACGGCAATTACTCACGTTTTACAACACTATTGCCGTTGATGAGGACGATGAGGCTGTAGGACGATAATGACGTTGTGGATGTGGCAGTCAGAATTGTGCTGAAAATCGCTTAAATGCAAAACTCATTAAAATAATTGCAAAATGCAAAAATATAACAAACTCATTTGGGCAGAGAGAAGGAGAGAGGGAGAGGGTAGAGAGTGAGAGAGTTGGCTGTGGATGGAACGCACACACTCATTAAACCAACCATAAATAATTAACAAAACAATTTATTTTCAAGGATATGTATGTGTGATGCGGCTACGGCAGCTGATGCCGTTGATGCTTTATGCATACCTATCCCACTCATACCAACTGTCTATAATTGCGAAGAGAATGCATTTCATGCGCTCTATGCAAACTTCAAAGCTCATTTATGTGAGCGTCTGAGATGAAAAGCCACACACACATAGAGTGAGAGATCTGGCAAACAGCCGTCGAAAAGTCAACAAACAGACGGGTGCCCACTGATGCGCGATATCTGAAAACACTTAGGCAACACACTCACATATTGCGTATACGCAGCGTATGCTCACCCCCTCTCTCACTCTCTCCCTCTCGCTCTTTCACTCTGTCTCTGTAGTTTGCGAGTCATTAAAAGTAAATAACCTCAAAGCAAGCGGCTTTCTCCCCCCCTTTTTGGCTGGCACTTGAACCACGTCAACTGTGGCTGCTGTGGTCGAGCTTAAAAGAAATGCTCCGCTTTGACCCACCCACAAATAACTCAGCCCATCCATCTAAACGCCTTTGGCTAACCTGTCATCAGGGCCATGTCCAGTGCTCACACGTGTCGCTCTCCCATATGAGTGTTTGTTTGTTTGTGTGTGTGTGTGTGTTTGCTTGTTGTGCCAGCCATTTGTCCGCAAACACTTGTAATTAATTGCGCATGGCCGACAGAAGTCAGCTAGTTGCACTTGTCCTGCCAACCCCGTCTCCTGGCTCGGTTTGTTCAATTTTTAGGCGGGCGGCAAATCGTTTTGCCAGAACGACAGCAGCAGCAGGAGTAGGAACAGCAGGTGTGTTAGCCGAACGTGTGCTGGCGTTTATATTGAGAGCAAAATTATGTCGTAGCATTTATGAAGTTCATTTCAGAATTTGTTATTCATGATTTGTGATATTAATGATTTCTGAGCAGTCGATTCTGATGCTGTAAAAGACGAGAATGATTTCACGCACTTTTTCACGATTTTCTATTCAAACTTGAATCAGCTTATTTTGATAAAGCTCAAAGCATTAGGGGCCGTCTTGAAATATAATAATTACATACAAATATTTTTACATCTACTGGGGTACTACAAATGATAAAAGCTAAGCACTTGACGGTTCCTAAAATGAAGAAAAAACTTTGCCAAAATTTTTGGATTTTTACCCATAGTGCAACGTACAAATTTGCTAGAGCATTGTTTTTTATTTGTTATTTTAAAAAAAATTTTATTTTAATATACTTTAAAATATTGTATTCCTTTAATGCAATATTTATTTTAAACTTAATCAAGAAGTGGAAAATCCTAAGACTAAGATTTATTTCATATTTTCAATTCATATTAAGAAATTTTTGTTTAATATACATATATTTTTTCTTATTTATATTTTATTCCCTTCCTTTTCATTTTAATTATATTTGTATTTTCACATAGTTTTAATTATAAAATTTTAATTGAGAAATATAATTTTAAAATGTGACATAAATACATCTTAGGCCTTCGTAGAGTAGCACCAAAAGATATTAGCTTAAAATTTATGATTAATTCTAATTTAAGAATTTATATTGAATAAATAATGTTACATGTATTTTTTTCTCATTCATAAAAAAGTCACAAAAAGTCTACAAATATTTTAAAATTTAGAAGAAATTCTACTTAGTATATACTAATATAAAAATAGATAATATATATAATATATAATAAATAATATATAAATGAGAAATAAAAATTGAATATATAATAATTAAAATAGATATATAATAATATATAAATAATAATATATTTGTATATATATACATATAGAATACAATAAATTTTGAGTTTTCTCACAGAATTTTATTTATTTTTTTAAATTTCCAATGCATATATTTTTCTATATGCAAAATAAACTCTGTCAACTTTCTCTTATACATTTCGCTTTAACAAACTGAAGAGCGTTGGCAGCTCTTGCTGACTCTTTGCATTGCAATTGTATTGTCATAGTCTAAACGAATTTAGCATAATTAATTGCCGTGTCGCAAAATGTGTGCAAATGGAGCGTCTGCATTGCCCGCAGCGGCGACGGGTTAAGTGGGTGGCACTTCTTCTTCTTTTTCTTCTTTTACTGCTTCTTCGTTACTTGGCAAAGGTAATGCAGCATTATATTTTTATTTGCATAATGCAGCTTCACGCATTAGCTTCATGTGCCATGGGCTAGACTTCTCAGAGTCAGCGACTGAAATGTAGATTGAGAGGCTGGAGCCTAACTGGTCGCTTGGGTGTTCTCATTAGCACGACTCAAGTGCATTTCGCCCTCGGGGAACTATTTAGCTCAAACACAACAGACAAACAACATGGGGAGAGAGAGAGTGAGAGAGAGAGGGTCTGAAAGACTAAGTGAGAATGGAATAAATATTAATTTGAGTGTGTCGAGCACAGCAGCGTTATAAAGACAATTGCTTAAATTACGTTTTTCTTTTACATAAAATTGGCAAAGGTCGGGCACAAATGTAGAATTTTATTCTGATATTTAATGGATTT
>JAUESO010000438.1:0-30167 GCA_030914385.1 Drosophila antonietae
TTTGGTAAAATATTATAGAGATATAGAAATATTAACTGATTCCCTTTCGTGCATAAACGAAAATGTTCATCGCCGTCAATTAAAATTCTTTTAGTGCTCCGTACAGGGTAGCCTTCAATCGTGCTTGAATAACTTAGACGAGCTTACATATTATGAATGGGAAAAGGTTTTAAGAAGAATCACTGAAATATTCTTGGGACAATCTACAACTAGACTTAGTAAAAGTTTTCCTAGTGACGAGCACTTGATTGCCACAGCATATATATCCTGTACAAACTATGCATGAGAACCACATAAATCGTGGCACGAAAATCGTTAGTTTAACGCCACATACAAATACCCAAACACATTACGTACATGCGAGCGGAGATTCTTTTTATTAAAGTTGAAGTACGAAAAAATGTTGAATGCATTCGGGCATAACGTAACAAGTTCCATAAATTTCAATAACTAAGGCAAACTGACTGATGGCTGAATTATGGATGAGCTGGAATAAAGTATGTTTCGC
The DNA here is from genome assembly GCA_030914385.1 of Drosophila antonietae. Lineage (NCBI taxonomy): Eukaryota > Metazoa > Arthropoda > Insecta > Diptera > Drosophilidae > Drosophila > Drosophila antonietae. The sequence goes on from JAUESO010000438.1 coordinate 509, forward strand.
TGAATTGATGAGCCCGCAAATACAACAAAGAAAAGCAAATGAATGAATGTCGACTTGAAACAATATACGAGTATGAACCACAAATGTGAATTTGTCGGCAATGCGAATACCATTAAGAAATAGCAATGGGAATGGGAATGGGAATGGACATGGGCGAGGGAATGAGAATGGGGAATGGGAATGGGAATGGGAATGAGAATCGGAATGAGCTGAATGAGCTTACATATACAACATTCATGAGCTCAAAGCTAAGATCGATGTAGATTACTAAGTGATTTTCATTATTGACATTGATCGATTTAAGTACACTGATGAAAATAGCAAAAGATAGCAATAGCAAAAACCTAAATCGATAGATTATCGATTTTAATCGTTTCTTGTAGTAGGTCAAGTTTACTGCAATTATATTTGCCCATTAAAAATGGGAAATCAGGGTATAATGGTTTTGTTAAAAGTATGTAACAGGCAGAAGGAGGCGTGGCAGACCCCATAAAGTATATATATTCTTGATCAGGGTGACGAGAAAAGTTGATCTAGCCATGTCCGTCTGTCCGTCCTTCGGTCCGTCCGTCTGTCCGTATGCTTGAACGCGTCAATTTCCGAAGATACAAAAGCTACAGAGTTCATTCTTTTTGTGTTAGGTCCGTATTAGGGTTGTTGAAAATATATCAAAATATCGATATATCGATATATATTTAAAAAAAATATATATATATATATTTATATCGGAATATTTTTTTTCCCCAAATATCGAATATTTTTATGATATATTTGATATTTTTTATATTTTTATTTATTTGCGTTGGCAATTGTCTCATAATGGTAAAAACACATCACTAAGATTTTAAAAATGGAGCAGGCAAATGCAATTTGTGCCCTAAAATAATAAAAACAAGTTGTAACACATCAAATATGGCAATGCATATAAAAAACAACATTATGACGAATTTAGATGACCAAGGTAATAGCTTCGAAAACGACCACAATAGGTCAATATTGAAAGTACACATTGCGGAAGAGGGAACTTGAGATGTAACGCAGCTTGCCACAAACTTCTTGGGAAAGCAATCCGATATTTTTTTTGGAATTTTCAGCCAGTACTATCGAAGATCGCATTACGATCAGCTCCTGGTAGCTAAGTGGCTTTGGAGCGACTTGCTTCGCCTATAAAATGCGTTGTTTGCGACTCACGAAGTCGTATGACGGATTTTCACATATCACAACGCGTTTATTTTTTTGTTTTAATGTTTGAGTACCTAATACTGGTCATTATTATGAAAAATAGTTATTCTTATTATTCTTCCTTTTTTTTTTTTTTTTGGTTGGATTGTAAAGTTATTGTAGGAAAAAGTTTTAAAAATATCGAAAATATCGATATATCGATATTTTTAAAGTTGAATATCAAATATCATTTTGATATTTTTTCAAAACTTAAAATATCATCGATACGATATTTTAAAAATATTCGACAATCCTAATAAATTTGCACACTTACAATTTCGATAAATATCGAAATATATGAAGACCTGCCTCTGTTAGCTCATATAGAATTTTTTAAATCGCAGCATAATGAAATATTTATTTGTTGATCGTTTCTGCCAGTGAGATTTAATTTAATTAACCTTTGTTTTTTGGTCGTCTACTTTGATAAGCCATCGATGGCAATCAGGCACATCAGTTCTGTTGGAGGTGGAAGCAATGCAGTCTTATTGGATAATTGCCAGTGACAGGTAACAGACAGGCGATGCATTTATGAACAGCTGCGTTGGCGTATGGGTCAAGCTGTAGTAAGCCACTGCACGAGTTTAGCTGGCAATGACAACGTAATCAAGTCGTTGTGCTCTCTGACAAGATAACGCACACACACCCATGCACACAAACACACATCCATGCGTATACACACAGGCATGGGTACACATGCTGCTGAGTGGCTGGCGGAAAAGGAAGTGCAGCCATTGACAGCAAAGAAGAAGAGATGTCTCTATCACGTGCGCTTTGTGTGGGTGCATGTGTGTATAGCCAATAAATCTAATATTTCTAAATGTTAAAAAAACTGCGTGGTGCAATACTGCGTTCAATACCCACACCCACTCCCACACACACACAGACCCACACTCCAATATATATGTCAATGTGTCAACAGTGTATAGGCAGGGGCAGTGGCTGGGGCTGGGGCTGGGGCTGGGGCTGGGGCTGGGGCTGGGGGTTAGGAACACCCGATTGGCAATAAATTGAAATACGCGACCATAAAATCACTTAATTGCGAATTCGTGTCGTTGCCTGAACGGGAAAGGGCCAATTCACTGCTCAAAAGATAGCTGTGTGTGTGAGTGAGGGTGTGTGTGTGCGATGTGTGTGTATGCGTGTGTGTGTGCGTGTGTGTGTGCGTGTGTGTGTGATTGCATTGACTGTCTGCACGCATCCAAGTACTGGCCGAGCAGTGAGCTGGTTGTCACTCAGCAGCTCTCAGGAGCACATGATGAAGGCGAATTGCCGAAGTGGAGCCACAAGTGTGGGGCGACTACAGCTACATAGGTGTGCGGGAGACTGTGCTCTTTTTTGTGCGTGTGTTTTACTTGATGATTATGGCAAATTGATTTGTTTGTACCGTTAGACATGCCGCGCACTTTGCGGCTTTTAAATGCCGCACACGCAAGTGTCCGGAAGACAAATGAGCAATTGGCGGTTATTGCCAAGCGCGAAAACCATTGAGAATACAATGTGTGTGTGCGTGTGTGTGAGTGTGTGTATGTGTGTGGGGTTGCGTTAAGTGTTGTGGTTAGTGAGTCAGCGGCTATGGCTGCCGTGTAAATAAAGAGCGAAAAAGCATCAGAGCAACAGAGAAAGACAGAGAGATAGAGAGAGAGAGAGGTAATGTGTGCTGAGACTAAAAGCTATTGACAGCTATAGACTGTTAAGTGCAGCTGCAAATATGTCTCAAAATCAATGGCTCGTTAAAGCTACGACTTGAAGCCAATTTAGCCAGCTAATGGCAATCAAATGGGTGCTGTCAGAGACCACCCCAGCACAACTCAATGCAGGCCAGTTGGCAACTTGAGAAAAGCATCTTGAGGACCTCAAGCACCTGCTCGCCAAATTCTGGAGCAACTGACGCTTGGATAGACGGGTCAAGAAGCGGCGCCATTAACAGCTGAATGGATCAATTAGTCGTTCATTTAAAGCTGACCCCAATCCGTTCCGTGAGGTACACACAAAGCTGACTGAATGAAGCCGCATATAACAACGACATGCACAAGCACAACAAACTTGCAGCGCTATGTGCAAATTTAGCTGACATGACAAAAAGAAGCAAGTTGTAAACTATAATATGCGCTCCACAAAATATAACACAGGAATAAACACAGACACACACACACAAGCACACATAGCCATACATAAATTGCTCTGAAGTGCAACTGCTAACAAATTTGTACAGCAACTCAGAGAGAAAAGTTCGCGCTTTGATAAACAAATACAAATGGCAGATGGCAATGTCGTACCTCCAACCGCCACTTCAACCAAAACCAGAACACCCAAACCCCACTCCCACCATCAACTCGAGCTTTAAGCATTATGACTGCCTCAGTTCCTCGCCAAGCCACGCACCAAGTTCCACCTAACTCGTACTTTGTGGTTCATAAAAATGTGAAGCATATCAGGCGTAAAGTATCTGTCATATCATCTAACAGTCTCAATTTCCTTGGCATCAGCCACAGATGTTACAAATATCTATATGCAGATACAGATACAGATACAGATACAGATACAGATACAGATACAGATACTGTTCAGGCATGAACATACCATATAAACATAAGCATATACATATCCTACGCACTCACAACTAGTAGGTAGTGCAGCATATAACCAAAAGGGCCACATGTGTGGACTATAAATAGATATAACACTGACCCTATCACTTAGCGATAACATATACGAAAGCTGAGCCTTACAAACTCAGCTGTAGACTAAGATAAGCAATAGACTAATGCTGAGACTTACAAACTCAGCACTATGTACACTAGATTTAAGGGTTGAAATTACGCATGAGTCTAGGTATAAACAAGTAAGAACGTTGCAGTTAGGCGCAACTAACAGCGATATACTTTGTTCCCATAGGTGCATCTTATTTATTTAATAAACATTTAATTAACGAAATATTTCGGCAATTAGCAAACGTACATGGCAAGCAACAAACGTTTTCCCTACACATACATACAGATTTACACATGTACACAATATACGAGTATATTTCACAATTTCTATTTCTTTTTTCTATGTATACATACAAAAGTTTGCATGCCAGAATATTCTAAGAATTGTGACTGAATTGGGAATTTTTCGATCGTTACCTTAGTTTTGTCAGAGACGCTCTAGCAATGCCTTATTTGGTTTTAGTTAACACAGATCATATTAGGTCTGTGGCGCTGATGGTAAGCGCTATGCAATTTATTTAGGTTTAGCTAACGATTACATGTTGTTTTCAAAAGACCTAGGTTCGAATCCCGCTGGAAACTTTTTATTTATTAATCGAAAACTTATAAATTTTATTTTTTAAATTCATTAATATTATTATATTTATGTTAAAATGCTTTCTGTCATCATAGCAATTGCTACTAAGCTATTATATGCATGAATTATGCAGTTGGCCACAACAAACTTCTTTGCCGATTTGCCACGCCCCCTGTTGGCGTAGACGCATAATTTTTTGCCAGTTCTTAGAAAGGGCCGAGGCTAACATGACTGCAAAATTTGGTTGCTTACATTCATTCAATTCATTCATTCAAATTACAGGGTACTTTTCGATATGCCACGCCCCCAAAGAGGCTGAAAAATTATTTTTGGGTCATCGATAGAGGAGGACATTAGTAACTGAACCATCTAAATTTCAAGCTTCTAGCTCTAAAACTGTAGGAGATATAAACTTTTGCGGTTTGCCACGCCCCCTGTGGGCGTAGATATATCTACCATAGCTTATTAGTCTTGGGTTGTCAACCCAAGTATACATGCAAAATTTCAAATCTCTAGTGTCAATAGTGTTCAAAATATAGCACAATTTGAAAAATCACTATATATTCAGGTCCGATTTGCCACGCCCGCAATGGGCGTAGACATATAACTTTTTGATCGATCTTCTTAGAATCATAACATTAACTCACATGCAAAATTTCAGCGTTCTAGCTTTAACGGTGTAGAAGATACGTATTTCCCGATTTGCCACGCCCCCAATGGGCGTATATATATCCGCCATAGCTTTTTGAACTTGAGTTGTCACTAGGGTTGTTGATAATATATCAAAATATCAATATATCGATATTTTTATACAAAAAAAATATATTTATATCGTGATATTTTTTTTGCCCAAATATCGAATATTTTTGCGATATATTTGATATATCGTTGGTCACACAAATTGTGAGACATTCTGAATCAAAATGGTTAAAACGAATTATTCAGATTTCAAAAATGGAACAGCAAAATGCATTTTATGCCCTAAAATAATAAAAAAAAGTTGTAACACATCAAATATGGCAATGCATATAAAAAACAACATTATGATGAATTTAGAAGACCAAGGTGATAACTTCGAAAACGACCACAAAAGGTCAATATTGAAAGTACACATTGCGGAAGAGGGAACTTGAGATGTAACGCAGCTTGCCCCAAACTTCTTGGGAAAGCAATCCGATAATTTTTTGGAATTCTCTTAAGGCCATGGAAGATCAATTACGATCAGCCCCTGGTAGCTAGGTGCCTTTGGAGCGACTTGCTTCGCCAATAAAATGAGTTGTTTGCGGCTCACGAAGTCGTATGACGGATTCTCACATATCAGAACGCGTTTTTTTTTTTTTTTTTTTTTTGTATTAAACTCTGAGTACTTAATACTGGTCATTATTATTATTATTATTATTATATTAAAATAGTTATTCTTATTATTCTTCCTTTTTTTTTTTTTTGGTTGGATTGTAAAGTTATTGTAGGAAAAAGTTTTAAAAATATCGAAAATATCGATATATCGATATTTTAAAGTTGAATATCAAATATCATTTTGATATTTTTTCAAAACTTAAAATATCATCGATACGATATTTTAAAAATATTCAACAACCCTAGTTGTCACCCCGAGTATACATTTCAAATTGCAACTCTCTAGCTATGCATCATCTAGTATGATAACTTAACTATGGGCGGAAGAGTTTTCCGATTTGCCACGCCCCTAGTGGGCGGATCGGGAAAATTTTAACACTTTATAATTCGGGAACATATATGAGTATATGTTTAAAATTTCAAGTCTCTAGCTCTAATAGCGCCGAAAAATATTGCGTTCATACGGACAGACGGACAGACGGACGGACGGACAGACGGACAGACGGACGGACAGCAAGACGGACATTGCACAAACCCAATATACTTTCTTCCCTTTGAGAACAAAGTATAAAAACAAAAATGTTTGTGATTTTAGAGACTTATTAACTTTGACTCACCAATTCAAGCTGTGAGTAGAGGCACAGCAAGATCAACCAGGCGATCAAAACAAAAATACCTCCAACGGGTAAAGTCAAAGTCAAAGTCTAAATCTAAACTAAAAACAAGTAAGAACGTTGCAGTTAGGCGCAACTAACAGCGATATACTTTGTTCCCATAGGTGCATCTTATTTATTTAATAAACATTTAATTAACGAAATATTTCGGCAATTAGCAAACGTACATGGCAAGCAACAAACGTTTTCCCTACACATACATACAGATTTACACATGTACACACTATACGAGTATACACAATTTTCTATGTATACATACAAAAGTTTGCATGCCAGAATATTCTAAGGATTGTGACTGAATTGGGAATTTTTCGATCGTTACTTTAGTTTTGTCAGAGACGCTCTAGCAATGCCTTATTTGGTTTTAGTTAACAGAGATCATATTAGGTCAGTGGCGCTGATGGTAAGCGCTATGCAAGCTATACTAGGGTGCGTGGGTTCGAATCCCGCAAAAAACTTTTTTTTTTTTTCAAAAATTATTATTTTTTAATTTTTTTTTATTTTTTTTTTATATTTGTATATTTATTATAAAATGCTTGCTGCCAATTGATGATAATTTATAAACATACGCATATGAATTGTGCATTTAAGCTAAAACTAAAACAACTTTTCCCATTTGCCACGCTGCTTGCTTGGCAAGCAGTTTTTCTATGCATGCATATATGTATGTATGTATGTACACAGATGTTTGTATTTGTGTATACACATCCAAGTGTGTATACATATTATAAGAAGTGCGATTGTATTGTTTTGTTTTGTAACAAGCTGCAGATCAGCTGGTCAGCTGATCAGCTGTGAATTTATTTAGGTTTAGCTAACGATTACATGTTGTTTTCAAAAGACCTAGGTTCGAATCCCGCTGGAAACTTTTTATTTATTAATCGAAAACTTATAAATTTTATTTTTAAATTCATTAATATTATTATATTTATGTTAATATGCTTTCTGCCATCATAGCAATTGCTACTAAGCTATTATATGCATGAATTCTGCAGTTGGCCACAACAGACTTCTTTGCCGATTTGCCACGCCCCCAGTGGGCGTAGACGCATAATTTTTGCCAGTTCTTAGAAAGAGCCGACGCTAACATGCCTGCAAAATTTGGTTGCCCACATTCCAAAAATGCGAAAATTACAGGGTATTTTTCGATATGCCACGCCCCCAAAGAGGCTGAAAAATTATTTTTGGGGCATCGATAGAGGAGAACATTAGTAACTCAACCATTCAATTTTCAAGCTTCTAGCTCTAAAACTGTAGGAGATATAAGCTTTTGCTGTTTACCACGCCCCCTGTGGGCGTAGATATATCTACCATAGCTTATTAGTATTGGGTTGTCAACCCGAGTATACATGCAAAATTTCATGTCTCTAGTGTCAATAGTGCTCAAAATATAGCACAATTAGAAAAATCACTATATATTCAGGTCCGATTTGCCACGCCCCCAATGGGCGTAGACATATAACTTTTTGATCGATCTTCTTAGAATCATAACATTAACTCACATGCAAAATTTCAGCGTTCTAGCTTTAACGGTGTAGAAGATACGTATTTCCCGATTTGCCACGCCCCCAATGGGCGTAGATATATCCGCCATAGCTTTTTGAACTTGAGTTGTCACCCCGAGTATACATTTCAAATTGCAACTCTCTAGCTCATCATCTAGTATGATAACTTGACTATGGGCGGAAGAGTTTTCCGATTTGCCACGCCCCTAGTGGGCGGATCGGGAAAATTTTAACAATTTATAATTCGGGGACATATATGAGTATATGTTTAAAATTTCAAGTCTCTAGCTCTAATAGCGCCGAAAAATATTGCGTTCATACGGACAGACGGACAGACGGACGGACAGCAAGACGGACATTGCACAAACCCAATATACTTTTTCCCCTTCGGGAACAAAGTATAAAAAAAAACAAACTCAAGATGCTGTCAGGAAAAATTCTGGAATTGCTAAAAAAGCAATCAGAAATTCACGATAACATCCTGCAGGCGATAGCAAAAAAGGATGCCCTATCAGTCGTAGATGGATTGGCTGCAGAATTCACTGCCAATCACTCAGCACTGGTGAAAGTGGGTGCCACCGATCATCGATATTTTCAGGAGAGAATATACGAGGATATAATGGCAAAAGTCAGGACTTATGTAGAGTCTCTGAAGGTCGAAGTTGCCGGCCACGCCATAGATACCGATCAGCCATCGACCAGCAAAATGTGGGAAATGCGAACGGAAACAGCGAAAGAAGTAATGTTTCCACGTAGCAGCCCCAGCCCAACGGATGTGCTAGTAGAACTTGTGGACAAAAGAGCTCTAAGAGTAAGGCACATTGAAGAAGTGTATGCCAATCTAGAAGTCAGCAACCACGAAGAAATTCTTGACTATAGAGACACACTGAATTTCCTGTGGAATAAAGTACAGTCAACGCTCACTAAGCTAGAGACAAAATATGAAAGTTTTGCCTTTGACAGTGATGAGATAGATGGACTGGAATGCAATGTCGACAAACTTCGTAACAAACTTAATAGAAGTTTAAGTGACTTGCAAAACAAAAAAGAAGACGTGCCAGAACTACCGAAAGCGGATCTATCCTATTTTAATGGAGATCCCAAGGAGTGGCCAACGTTCTTCGGGCTATTCACCGATGTGATCCACAAAAGGACGGACATCAGCGACACAAGGAAGCTGAATTACCTGAAATCGTTCCTAAAAGGTGAAGCCAAAATGGTAGTAAGCCATTTACTAAACGGATCGTCTGCTAGCTACATCGCAGCGTGGAATTTAATATGCAAACGCTACGAAAATAAGCGCAAAATATTTGCTAACGCCGTTAACCAGCTAGTGGACATGGAGCTACTGGAAAATTATGATGGAGCCAGCATCCGCAAGTTCTTGGACACAGCAAATGAGTGTATTCACATCATTAAGACGGAAGGCCATATTGGCAATGATGTTGATGTGCTACTTGCTCAAATATTGCTTCGAAGATTCTTTACGGAAGTCCTAATGCTTTACGAGCAACACGTAAAGAGGGCAAGAGAAATTCAGTCCTTGAGCAATTTACTCGAATTTATTGATCAGTTATTCAACTCAATAGATTCAGTAAAGAAAAGTGGAATCCAAACCTCGTCGGAAATTAAAAAATCGAGCAACAGAAGATGCCGTTTTTGCCGACTGGATAGCCACGAAATATCCAAGTGTCACAAATTCAGAGCCGAGCCAGTAAAAAAACGCAAGGAATTTATGACTAAAAATGCTCTATGCTTCAAATGTCTAGGAGCACACTTCACCAAGGAGTGCAAAAAGGATTGGACGTGCAATCAATGCGCCAAACCGCACCACTATTTGCTTCACGAAGAAGCACATCAAAAAGAAACTGTCAGCAGCAATTGTCTCAAAGAAAATAAGAGACAAGATACGTTGCTGGCAACAGCGCTCATTCGGATCAAAAATAAATCCGGGAAATATGAGCAGCTAAGAGCCCTCATCGATGGAGGTTCACAAAAACCCTTGATATCAGAAGAGGCTGCACAACAACTAAAACTGCGTCGCATCAAGCGAAACGTAGAAGTTCAAGGAATTTCACAAAATGTTGAAGTCCTAAAGAACAGCGTTGAGTTAACAATTAAACCAGGATGAAAAGCAAATTCATCACTACAACGCAGGCACTCGTCATGCCGAAACTCCAAAGAGCTCTACCGAGCAAGAAAATTGACATGAATGTTAATAAAGATTGGATAGGCTGCGAACTAGCAGACCCATACTTCAACGAGCCCAGTCGAATTGATGTAATCATCGGCGTTGATCTACTTCCACTAATAATGTTGGAAAAAGTAAAAAAAATCGACGAAATTCTGGGACAAAAAACAGAACTTGGGTGGATTGTTTCCGGCAACATAGCTAGATCATCAAGCGACAAGGTGATCACCGCAACAGCAACAATAAGTTTAAACGATCTGGAGCGATTCTGGAAGCTTGAAAATAACACAAGCGACACAGAAGATGACAACGAGTGTGAAAAGACATTCCAGGAAACAACCACCACAGATGAAGAAGGCCGGCTAGTAGTATGGTGTTTCGAAAAAACTTCGAGTTAGGAAACTCGCTAAAACAGGCGATGGCAAGACTACTACAAATGGAAAACAAGTTCAAAAAACATCCGCTAATCTTCACGGAATATAGTGCCTTTATGGACCAATACCTGAAGCTAGGTCACATGGAGCCAGTAGACACTGTCGGCCAAGGCAAATATTATATGCCACATCAAGCAGTGATCAAACCAAACAGCCTTACTACTAAATTAAGAGTAGTATTTGACGCTTCAGCAAAAACATCCAATGGATTAAGCCTACATAATGTGATGCTAGTAGGCCCCAAAATTCAAAAAGATATCTTTGATATCTTAATCAAGTGGCGACAATGGCAGTATGTAATGACTGCTGACATCGAAAAAATGTATCGCCAAATTAAGGTTGCCAAAGCTGATCAGGAATATCAGTACATCCTTTGGAGAGACGATCCGAAAATGCCGATTAAGGAGTACAAGCTGACAACAGTAACGTATGGGACTTCAGCTGCACCATTCTTAGCAGTTCGCTGTCTACAAGAATTAGCAAATCAATACTGCCAAGGAAACAAACAACTGATGAGAACAATCAAGGAAGACTTCTCATGGATGATCTTATCACTGGCGGCGACTCGATCAATGAATGTGTCAACACTCAAACCGAGCTCTTAAAAATAATGGAAAAAGCTGGCATGCACCTCAGGAAATGGGTAGCAAATGATGACAGGATCATTGCTGGAATTAAAGATGGCGACTCAACTGAAAAAATAATAATAAACAAGGATGAGTCAATTAAAACGCTTGGTCTACAATGCGATCCAAAAAATGATGTCTTCACATTTATTGTCAATTGTCCAAAATTAGTGCGCATTACAAAACGTCTAATTTTGTCTCAATTGGCAAGAATATTTGATCCTCTGGGATGGCTTACACCAGTTACACTGCAAGGAAAATGTTTCATACAAGAGCTGTGGAAACGACCGCTATCTTGGGACGCAGAACTGGATCCTAATCTGGTCAACTATTGGCAAGAATACGCAAGCGCATTACCAGAACTAGCAAAAATTAATGTACCACGCTGGTCTGGAAGAACAAGCACTGATGCAATGGAACTACACGGGTTTTGCGACGCATCAGAAAAAGCATATGCAGCTGTAGTGTATACCAAGATTGGAACTAAAATCACTTTGCTAGCGGCAAAAAGCAAAGTAAACCCAATAAAAAATAAAAAGACAATTCCAAAGTTAGAGCTATGTGCAGCTCACATATTAAGCCAACTATTAGCAAAAATACAAGCAATAGTAGGAACCGAAACAAAAACACACGCATGGAGCGATTCACAAATAACATTAGCTTGGATAAAAAACAAACGGAGCTAAGACAAGTTCGTCAAAAGAAGGGTCGACGAAATAAACAAGAAACTGCCGCACGTTGAATGGAGATACGTGAAATCAGCAGACAACCCAGCAGACGTCGCCTCAAGAGGCGACATATGGTGGAAAGGGCCTGAATGGTTGGCAAAACAGCCAGATCAGTGGCCACAATTTGAAGAGCCCGAAACAGTCATAGTAGCAACTATAACCGCGAAGGAAGACTACCTGATGCCCCTCCTAACGAAATATTCATCAATACATAAGCTAACAAGTGTAATCGGCTATATATTACGCTTTATAGCAAAACTACGAGGAAAGAAGCACCAGCCGACGTATCTTACAGTCGAAGAAATGAGGAATACCAAAACAGTTCTTGTAAAACTACAACAATAACTTGATTTTGGAGAAGAACTCAACTTACTTAAAACTGGAAAATCTCTGGAAGCCAAGAGTAAGTTACTGGCGCTCAATCCCTTTCTAGATGGAAATGGAGTACTACGAGTAGGAGGACGTCTTCAAAGTGCAATAGTGCCATACAACGTAAAACATCCAATTATTATTGGAAAATCGCATCTGGCCTGGCTAATAATAAACAACGCACATAAAGAAACTCTCCATGGCGGACTGAAACTAATGAGAAAGATGGTGCAAAGGGAGTTCTGGATTTTTGGTTTACGGAACTCATTAAAAAAGTACTTACGCGAATGCGTTACCTGCATTCGGTACAGACAAGAAATGGCCAATCAATTGATGGGAAATTTACCAGTGTATCGAGTAACTGGCGATTATCCGTTTCAAAACACTGGCATTGACTACGCTGGACCTTTCCAAATTCGCTGTTCGAAAGGAAGAGGCCAGAAATCATACAAAGGCTACATATGCCTATTTGTATGCATGGCCACAAAAGCAATACATCTGGAAGCAGTCAGTGATTTATCATCAGATAAGTTCTTAGAGGCTCTACGACGATTTTTCGCAAGGCGCGGCAAAAGTGAAAATATCTACTCAGACAACGGCACAAATTTCGTAGGTGCCGCTAGGATATTAGACAAGGATATGGCCGCCGCTGTAAAAGAAAACAGCAGTATCGTACCCGTACTGGAAAAAGAAGGCATCAAGTGGCACTTTATCCCGCCGGCAAGCCCCCACATGGGAGGATTATGGGAAGCTGGAGTGAAGTCTGTAAAGCATCATCTCAAGCGAGTCATCAGCGATCACAGCTTCACATTTGAAGAATTCACCACTCTGCTATGCCAAATTGAAGCAGTGTTAAACTCACGCCCCTTAGTTACCCTAAATAGCGACGCAGATGGAGACGACATTTTAACACCTGGTCATTTTATTGTGCGAAGACCACTCATTGGAGCTCCAGAATACTTTGATGAGAAGTAAAAAATCGGATCTTTAGATAGATGGAGACCAATGCAACGAATTGGAGCAGAATTCTGGAGGAAATGGAAAGAGGAATATTTAGCATCACTATAACTGCGAACCAAATGGCGTCAAGAAAGGTTAAACGTTAAGGAAGGCCAACTTGTACTACTAAAGCAAGAAAATACGCATCCAGCTAGATGGCCGATGGGAAAGATTATAAAAACTACCAAAGGAAAAGATGATAAAGTTCGTGTAGTAACAATAAAAACTAATATAGGTGAGGTCAAAAGATCAATAAACAAAATCTGTTTGCTACCAACTCAGGACAATGATAAGCAACCCAAGCCTCCAATACATCAAATGAAAACACGATCAACAAAATTGGCGACTGGAAAAGCGACAATTCTAAGTCTGCTAATGATGTTGCAGGTAGCAAGTACCACTATAATATCTGCGACAAACACAAGCAAGATAAAAATCCACGATATGGATCAACAAACAGCAATGCTAATAGACAAACTTGGAAAAGTGGAGGTCGTGTCCTCAAGCTGGCAGATACTCTTTTACTACAATATGCAAGCCTACTTCGAAATCTTGGAACAGGCGGATAAGCTCATGACTAAAACGGATATAATTTGATATAAATTGAGCGAATCCAACGATTACTGTACAACATCGAGCCATACAGTAAAATTAAAGATACAAAAAATTAAGGAGAAAAATAAAATCATCACCCAAAAAGCGAATAGAACAAAACGGTTCATATTTTTCGATATTGGATCTGCAAGAAGAGTAGAGGAAAACATGCAAACAATTATAAAGAACGAAAAACGCCTAAAAGATTATGTCAGCAGCCAAACATCAATAATCAATGCAACAACAAACCTAGTGCAAACTACCACAGAAGAAGTTAATAAAAACTTTGAAAAAGTGAATATGGAGATCAACAAGATGGCAAATACAATGAAAGATAACTTCCTCAATTACAAGGAGTCCGTTAAGTTTTTCATGCTTATCACCCAAGTATGGAACTGGATTGATGAAACCGAAAGCATTCAGTCTGCAGTAATTGGTCTTGTGACAGACATTAATCAAGGAAGAGTTCATCCATCCCTTGTTGAACCAAATAAAATGTTGGCTGAACTAAAGGAGATTCAAAAGAAGCTACAAAGGAATCAACTTCTTCCCGGTGGGAATTCTCCAAAGAGGCTTCAATTAATATACAAACTTATGAAGGCACAAGCTATATTTAAGGACAACACCCTAGTGATAGATGCAAGGCTGCCAATATACAACAATCAGCATGCCAATCTCTTCAAAATAGTACCTATACCACTTGTGCTCAATGGAAGAAAGATGATCCCGAGAATTAAAACGAAATTCCTTATCTTCAATACGGAGATAAACGCATACCATTCAATTACTGAAATGGAAGTAAATCGTTGTCGTCATGAAGACGAGGACACATACCTATGCGAAGGGAAGTTGGGCGTGGGAAGACGCAGATGACGAAAGCTGTGAAATATCGCCTCTAAAACCAAGCAACAAACAACCATGCAAAATGATTGACTACGAAGAAGATACCTTTGTCAAAAAATTGAACGGAAAAAACCGGTGGCTCTTCAAAGTATTTGAGACGAAGACAGCCCACATCATATACGAGGAAATGTCCATACTCCCTAGCCAAGGCATAATAGAACTGTCTGCTGGATGCTCAGCCAGGATTGGCAAAATGAACATCATTACGCCACAGGAATTAGCAACTACAGATAGTGCGAGGTACTCCCCAGTTTTCCTCAAAGTCGTCGATCACAACATCACATGGTTTCCGACACCACTGGATCATATCTTGGTAAAAATTCATTGGAGCTACAAAAGGTACAGTAAAGCATAAGGGACTTGCACCGCCAAAAGGTGCACATTGATGATCTGGTCCTCCACACGATGAGTGGACACATCTCGATAGGAGTCACAACAATTATAGTAATTATACTCGTCCTCTATATAATCAAGAAAAGAAACCAGCGACAACAGTGGCTGGCTGTCTCATTCTCTGGCCCCCCGCAGAATGTTCAGGCATGAACATACCATATAAACATAAGCATATACATATCCTACGCACTCACAACTAGTAGGTAGTGCAACATATAACCAAAAGGGCCACATGTGTGGACTATAAATAGATATAACACTGACCCTATCACTTAGCGATAACATATACGAACGCTGAGCCTTACAAACTCAGCTGTAGACTAAGATAAGCAATAGACCAATGCTGAGACTTACAAACTCAGCACTATGTACACTAGATTTAAGGGTTGAAATTACGCATGAGTCTAGGTAAAAACAAGTAAGAAAACTCTAGTCGAGAGTGCTCGACTAGATAATACCCTGACCCCAATTTTAATAAAATAAAATAATAATCTGTACTGTGGTTTGTTTTTTTTGTATTATCTTGAAAATGCATCAATTTTAGTGCTGAAAATGGCAAAAAACTTCTTTATTTTGACAAATAGCTAAATTTATTGATTGCTCTTGATTAGTACTAAAATTAATCCGTTTTCAAGATAAATTACAAGAAACCAGTGTCGAACGTGACAAAAAGTGGACTTTTCTGGAGAATTACCCATATGGATAAATCTGAAAGTATATATGTACATATAAGAATGTATGCGTGGAACGTTCAAAATGTACATATGTATGTACATCTATATATACATATGTGTGTATGCATTGCCAAAAAAAAACAAGTAAGAACGTTGCAGTTAGGCGCAACTAACTGCGATATACTTTGTTCCCATAGGTGCATCTTATTTATTTAATAAACATTTAATTAACGAAATATTTCGGCAATTAGAAAACGTACATGGCAAGTAACAAACGTTTTGCCTACACATACATACAGATTTACACATGTACACACTATACGAGTATACACAATTTTCTATGTATACATACAAAAGTTTGCATGCCAGAATATTCTAAGAATTGTGACTGAATTGGGAATTTTTCGATCATTACTTTAGTTTTGTCAGAGACGCTCTAGCAATGCCTTATTTGGTTTTAGTTAACACAGATCATATTAGGTCAGTGGCGCTGATAGTAAGCGCTATGCAAGCTATACTTGGGTGCGTGGGTTCGAATCCCGCAAAAAACTTTTTTTTTTTTTTCAAAAATTATTATTTTTTAATTTTTTTTTATATTTGTATATTTATTATAAAATGCTTGCTGCCAATTGATAATAATATATATACATACGCATATGAATTGTGTATTTAAGCTAAAACTAAAACAACTTTTCCACTTTTGCCACGCTGCTTGCTTGGCAAGCAGTTTTTCTATGCATGCATATATGTATGTATGTGTACACAGATGTTTGTACGTGTATACACATCCAAGTGTGTATACATATTGCAAGAAGTGCGATTGTATTGTTTTGTTTTGTCACAAGCTGCTGATCAGCTGACCAGCTGATCAGCTGTGAATTTATTTAGGTTTAGCTAACGATTACATATTGTTTTCAAAAGACCTAGGTTCGAATCCCGCTGGAAACTTTTTATTTATTAGTCGAAAACTTATAAATTTTACTTTTTAAATTCATTAATATTATTATATTTATGTTAAAGTGCATTCTGCCATCTTAGCAATTGCTACTAAGCTATTATATGCATGAATTATGCAGTTGGCCACAACAAACTTCTTTGCCGATTTGCCACGCCCCCAGTGGGCGTAGACGCAAATTTTTTGCCAGTTCTTAGAAAGGGCCGAGGCTAACATGCCTGCAAAATTTGGTTGCTTACATTCCAAAAATGCGAAAATTATAGGGTATTTTTCGATATGCCACGCCCCCAAAGAGGCTGAAAAATTATTTTTGGGGCATCGATAGAGGAGAACATTAGTAACTCAACCATCCAATTTTCAAGCTTCTAGCTCTAAAACTGTAGGAGATATAAACTTTTGCGGTTTGACACGCCCCCTGTGGGCGTAGATATATCTACCATAGCTTATTAGTCTTGGGATGTCAACCAGAGTATACACGCAAAATTGCAAGTCTCTAGTGTCAATAGTGCTCAAAATATAGCGCAATTTGAAAAATCACTATATATTCAGGTCCGATTTGCCACGCCCCCAATGGGCGTAGACATATTACTTTTTGATCGATCTTCTTAGAATCATAACATTAACTCACATGCAAAATTTCAGCGTTCTAGCTTTAACGGTGTAGAAGATACGTATTTCCCGATTTGCCACGCCCCCAATGGGCGTAGATATATCCGCCGTAGCTTTTTGAACTTGGGTTGTCACCCCGAGTATACATTTCAAATTGCAACTCTCTAGCTCATCATCTAGTATGATAACTTGACTATGGGCGGAAGAGTTTTCCGATTTGCCACGCCCCTAGTGGGCGGATCGGGAAAATTTTAACACTTTATAATTCGGGGACATATATGATGTATATAATGTTTAAAATTTCAAGTCTCTAGCTCTAATAGCGCCGAAAAATATTGCGTTCATACGGACAGACGGACAGACGGACGGACAGCAAGACGGACATTGCACAAACCCAATATACTTTTTCCCCTTCGGGAACAAAGTATAAAAAAAGAAAAAAATAATTAAAAAAAAAAAAAATTAAAAATAATAATAGGAAAATATGAATGGCTTAGGCGAGACTAGAACCTGCGGCACCCTAACATTCGTTGCATCTGCCTAGCCATCTACACCACGGCTCACTTGAACGACTGAGTAGCGAAAACGAATGAAATTCGCCATATACGAAAAAAAAACTAAAGCAGTGGCTGAAAAAAAAAAATACAATTCAAAGACAATTCTAACGCAATTCAAAAACAATTGTGATTCTTAGAATTTGTACGCATAACAACATAGAAAACGGCCCAAGATTTTTTGTGTGTATATGTGCACACGCATACGAAAATTGATTTGCATTGCTCAACGTTGCTTGCATTTCCATTGTTATTTTAATTGTTTTAAAATTTTTAAAATATATAATGGAATGTAATGAGAGTTTCAGCATATGATCTACATATTCTATTTAACATTTTAGGTTTTTTTAGAAATCATAACTCTTTTACAATTAGGTTTACATGCACAAATATGTACATACATATGTATGTATGTATGTATGTGCGCCCGCAATGTGTCATGCTGTGTCGCTGCCTTGCTTGCTGCGCCACTTGGGTTTTGATGAGAAAGCTTTATATACTAATAATTCTGTTTCTAGATGGACAATCGTATTGATATGTTCAGATTAAGATTATGATATTCATATCTTTATGCTAAACCAAACTGCGTGTCTCTAGTATTTGAAAATGCATTTTTTACACATTTGGGGGTGTGGGAGCGAATTGGGGACCGGAATCCAAAATCTGACAAAAACCGAAATTGTATTAAATTAATATCTATATATATGCAGAAGACTTGGAGACTCTAAAGATGAATTTGCTAGAATTTTATAACTGATTCCCGATAATTTCAGTTATCGATAACTTTGTTCAAACATACGGACAGACGGACGGACGGACGGACGGACAGTCGGACAGACGGACATGGCTATATCAACTTTTCTCGTCATCCTGATCAAGAATATATATACTTTATAGGGTCTGCGACGTCTCCTTCTGCCTGTTACATACATTTCACAAAACCATTATACCCTGAATTCCCATTTTCAATGGGTTCAGGGTATAGAAACGAAATAGTGGAGAGCAGTATTTGATTTTCGGCACACTTTGAGCTCCATCCGACCAAAAAATGTTAAATTTGGACTCCCAAAAAGAATCCGGCTCGTTTAGGTACTCTTGAGCGAATTCTAGTCGCTTTTTCTTATTGACCTAAGAAATCAACGGTTTCCTTCTAGGGGTTCGTGCGTTGTACCATACCTTGTGCAGCGCATTTCGCACGGAATATGGATGAACGCTAACTCCAGAGGTGGGAAATAGTCCCTCCTGTATTTTGGGTGCCGACTTGTTTAGATCGCTCCTTACTGTGCTGAGAATTCGTCGCTTATCTCTGACACTTAATTTTGAAGACCGACCCGATCTGGGCTGAATCTCAAGGCTAGCTGTTTCCCCGTACGATTTTAATGTTGATTGAACACTAGTGGGTGGTCGGACTATCACTCTGTCAATTTCTGTCAATTTCAGATACACCTTTACCTTCTAAGTATACCTTTACTTAAACTTTTTTGGCATGACTCTACCTAAACTTTTTTTGCCCACTGTACATATACATATACATATACAGATAGAGATACACCTCTCCGAAGAGGCAGTCGCTGCAAATGTATCTGTATGTGTAATTGTATTTGTGTATATATAGCTATAGAGTGTATGCAAATGTAAGTGTGTCTGCGCAATCTTATTTGTGAGATGTTTTATGCCATTATTCATAATGCAAGATGAGCAAATCATTTCCCTGACATATTCAAAAGAATCTTTGATGTGTGTGTCGGCTGTAGATGGCTGTTGGCTGTTGGATGTGGTAGGCGTGCTGCTTGGTATAACAAGCCAATTATTTTGCCAATGTCATTGTCATTGTCAATGTAAAGTTACACCGCCACTCGTCGTATGATGCGACCCGCCTTCATCATCGATCAATAAGCATCAGCAGGGATATCGTTTGTGCTGCTATCATTACTTAAGCCGTTGCTCTTAGTTGTTGTTGTTGTTGCTGTTGTTGTGACAATGCGTCAATGTCAACATTGATCAATGCAAGGACAAAGACAGCCAACCAACCAACCAATCAACCAGCCAACCAACTATCCAACCAACCCACCAAGCAAGCAATCAAAGTAGGGCCAACGCCCCGGACGGCAGTTGAAAACAGGCAACCAACAGTCACCAGCCAGTCCAACACCTTGGTCTGGTCTACTCGCAGGGCGTCTTGCTCTCCATACTTTCAAAGCAGTAAATCAGCCAATGGGGTATGCTCGCTACAATAACTAAAGTGAATGTAATTGATATCTGCTAACTGCACAGAACATTCCCAAGATTTTAAATTTTGATTTTAGAACATCGGTGTGTAAAACTTGGTTTAAAATAAAATATATATTTCAATTATATATTTATTGATAGGACACCAAATTTGCCTCTTGAATATCGGAATGCTAGTTTTGGGCCAAGAAATAAAAACATATTTAAAAACAAGTAAGAAGGCTCTAGTCGAGACTGCTCGACTACGAAATCCCCTGAACCCTGCAAAAAAGTGATACTCTTCTTCTTTACGCACTTATAAGCGCGCGCTCTGCTAATTTCGCAGTTGCTGCTGTGGCTTGGTGGTGGGTTGGGCTGAAATTTGGACGCTAATAACTCCATTTCTAGATGGACGATCTTCATGAAATTTTTAGAGTAGATTAAGCGTATCTAAATCTACCTATGTGCCAAATTGCAAATCTCTAGTATTTGAAATGTGTTTTTTGCATATTGGAGGCAAAGGGGGCGTGGCATCCAAAATCTAAAAAATACAAAATTTGCTTATCCATAATATCTATCTAAATATATCAATTTGAAGTCTCTAGCTCAAACGATGTAGAAGTTATGCTCAAAATACGTAAAAAATTGACACGAATTTTCGATTTTTTATCGATAATTTGGAAATGGGATTGGTTATCGAAAAAACAAAACAAACTCGTACTGCGTAACTAACATACGAGTATTCATGCAAAATTTCAGCTCTCTAGCTTTTGTAGTTTCCGAAATCTCGACGTTCATACAGACGGACAGACGGACGGACGGACAGACGGACAGACGGACGGACAGACGGACAGGGCTAGATCAACTTATTTTTTTATGCTGATCAAGAATATATATACTTTATGGGGTCTGCGACGTCTCCTTCTGCCTGTTACATACATTTTCACAAAACCATTATACCCTGAATTCCCATTTTCAATGGGTTCAGGGTATAAAAATATCTTTTTAGTTGCTTTAACTATTCGTCGGAAATTAAATTTTCGTCTTATATAACAATCATGTTAAATCAATGGCTACAGGGTACTTTGTGTTCGAGCAAGTTGAGCTAGTGGACTGATTTTGAAACAGGTGCCAGTTCTGGTGGTGTGAGTGGCGCGCTTATAAGTTCATGAAATGCTCCTTGAATATGCATGAGCCCCTAAGGGACGACGAGTGCAGCAGCCCCAGCGTCAGCCTCAGCATCAGCCACATTTGTTGGCTGCGAGTTTTTAGGGGTCTGTGGCTATGCCTGGCAAGGATTTTTGGCGAAAGGAAGAGACGGCTGCAGCTTGGCGCAAAATGAGTAGAGATTAAATTAAATTAAATTAAAGAAACCGCCACGTTAGGGCCAAGCTGTGTAATGTAACTGTCTGTTCGCAGCACCTGTAGTAAGCCGACTCCTGCGCTCGTCATAATCCATTTAGAGTTTCGGTTGGAGTTTGGCTAGCTTTGGCCAAAGATTCGCTCATCATTTTGAGGACTGCTGCTGCTGACATCAAATTATGCATAGGTTAAAACAACAAAGGGCGACCTGGCAGTTGCATGGAATGCCGCAGGATATCTAGCCCAGCGGGCAGCTATGGTCGACTCTGTGCACTGCTCTCTGAGCTCTGTATAAGTGCTGCTTGGTGGCGGCCAGCCGTGTTTTTGCAACATGAAAAATGCATGCTGCATGCTGAAAGGATTACATCTGACTATGGAGCAGAGTGCGGGTGTGTGTCGAATGCATGACAACTCGTTGCATTTGCACACTTGCAACTGGCGACACACTTGCCACAGTGCTTAGGCGAAAATGGCATAAGCCCAGCCTAATAGCAGTCAACACATATTTCAACTGCAATCAGCGAGCGAACCTCTGTGTGTGTGCGTGTGTGAGCGTGTGCCTGGGTGAGCTGTGTCAAAAAAAAAAAAAAAAAAGACTAAACAAATAAGCAGACAGTGTGCAAGCTAAAAGGAAACTCAACTTGAAGATAAATGCAAATTTCAGTTGCACTCAAAAGCAGCGCTGCCAGCGACGCAGTTGCAGTCACCGTCGCAGTCGCGAGCATAGCTCATTTTTTGTCATTTCCGTTGCAGCGCTTGCAGCAGCGAGTGTATTTGGTTTTTGTATTTGCAGTAAAACGATTTGACTTTTCAATTGAGGCAACTTTTTGCCTCGATTTAAAAGTGGAAAAACTTGTCTTGAAGCTGTTGTAGCTTAAGAGTTTGCTGTTAATTTTATGGGCATGTGGGCGAGTATTGCTCAAACGCTTATGGCCGCCTGAAATAGAGAAACTGTTCTTTTTTTTCTTCTTTCTCTTTTATTTAGTTTTTGTCAAGAGCTGTCTTCCTTTTGCGATTTGTCATACTTCCTCAGCGGCATTGCAATTCTATTGCCGGGTCTTAAAATTGTTCAAATGGCTGTGGCGGTGGGTGTGGCGCAGCGCCCGGGCTCATTTGGCCGACCAGTGGAGGCAACAGCGACACAAACAGACAACAGCTTCATTTATCAAAACGCACTGGCTGCGTCGTCAAATGTCCTGTGTCACCCAGTTAGCCTCCAGCTAACCCTCCACAGCTCACTAATGCCAACACCCCACACCCCACACCCCACACCGCATACCCACGCCCACGTCCACGCCCACGCTCAAAGCGGTACAGCGCATAACCTAATTTAATGCCAGGCCGAACCGCCCAAATGGCAGCCAGGCCAGCCAGTGGTGCACTGACAATTAAAGTGTTTGGTTGCATTGTTGCTGCTGCTGGCAAACATGCAACAATTCGCTCACAATGTTGCATGCAAGTTAAAGCCAAAAGCCAAATGCCAAATACCAAAAATAACACAATTGTTTTCAAAATGTTACTCCAAATGTAATTTGCAGTGGCCAAACAAACAAAACTAATCTAATTTCACCCCATCCCACAGACGCCCACATGGAATGAGATAGGTTCGAAATACTCTAACTGATTTTGACCATTAGATAGGTCGCACCATCAACACGATCTAATATGGCATTCAAACATCAACTTATTATATCATGCTATATTATTGTATCATGATATTGAAACTCTGAATTTTATATCGATTTTTCTGGTTTTGGAGCTAGTTGATGTTCTGATATCTCAATATCATTATATCGGACGATCAAGGTGAAATAATCTTAACCAGTTTCTATTGAAATCTTGAGTTCCTGTTAATAAGGTTATTGTATAATGGATATACTACTATATCACTATATAGTATTCCTTGATAGTTATATTGGATAATTTATATATTTATATTCTATCATGATATAAAGTCGAACTTATCTGAGAGCAGCTTCATAAAGACTTGACTTCATTATTATCTATGCTAAAGCTAACGATCATAATACTGTTACCGATGTTCATAGTATCATGATGATGTATTACTGCTTGTGATATTCTTTACAGGTACCTAAAGTAAAAATATCATGATATCATATCTTCAGATTATATTAAATCCACCTAAATGGAATCTTTAACACTATCCACTTAGAATTCTATCCTATTAGAAATTGATGAATGTATATAAATATGATGAGAATTTTGTATATAACTGACATACAAATTATATGTATGTATATACAAAAATATACTGCGTTTACCTGCGAGATATTTAATATTCAAGATAGAGCCTTGTTTATGCGTATAATAAATTAGAAGCCAATATTTTTCAATAATAATAATTTACTATATTAGACGGCAATAAATCAATGCCAAGTAGGGGAAAGAGCTGTCCCAATAAACCGAGTGGAAAAACTAGAAATAAATAAATTGAAAACACAAAAGAAGCTAACGACGTTTCAAGCGAAGCTCAACAATTAAGTAATCTCTAATTGCTCGAGCTTTGTTCGAGGTCAGCCTCGATTATGGAGCTAATTGCCAGGAGGATAGACTATGTAATTAAGCGAAACCTATATATGTGTAGGTACATATATATCAGTGGTCAATTGGCTGGCCATCTAATGACTTTCAGCAGTCACTGTTGGGCAGCTTATTGGCGGCTCCCAGGTCAAAGGAGTGCCCAAGCACTTATTGTATATCAAAGAGCATTCGTGCATTCCAACTTGACTCAATTCAATCTGCCAGCGGCAGAAGCGGCCGCAACATAGCAGTAAATAACATACAAATCGAATGCCAATTCCTACATATATTCTCTCACTCCCCCACACACACACTCGCACACACACACACACATTCGTTTCATGTGGCTCAATGCATTTTCATTTGTGTAATTACATTGGCGCATTTTCAAACAACAATTAGCGCGTGTTGGCAACTCTGGCTGTGGTACGCGACTCGCGTTTACAAAACGGCGCAATACTTTTCAGCAGAGGTCAGAGAGCTTACAAAGAGTGGGCTGGGACCTGGAGCTAGAACTGCGGGTTGGGAGTTGGGCGTTGAGGGCTGGGAACTGGGGCTGCAGGTGGCAGGCTGTAGCAACATCATCAATCATGCATTTGAAAAGTTTATTAAAGAGAGTGCGAGAATGTGGAGGCATTCAAAGAGAAAGAGCAGGCGAAAGAGTAAGAGGAATATAAGAGTAAGTGTAAGAGTAGGCGCTAGAGGGAGAGAGTGAGACGGAATGAGGGAGTTGCCAGAGTACTTAAGCGCTAAAAGTTTTCAATAGCTTTTGCGTTCGCTGGCTAACAAACTAAGTCTCGGGTAAATGTTGAGGCAAAGTTTATGCAACTGCACACACTCGAATACATACACACTCGCACACACACACACACACACACACTCACATACGCTGAGAGTAACATCAATTCAAATTTGGCCGTGAAAGTCGACAGCGACGACATCGCTGATCACATTTCAATGACACAAGTTGGCCGGCAATTGAGGAGTATGTGGCTGAGGCTTGAAGTACAGAGGTAGAGGGAGGAAGAGGGAGAGAGTTGCGTGCCCTCCCTTTAGGGTTAGATGCACGAATGGCTGGTGTTGTTGTGGTCTCTCTCTCTCTCTCTCTCTCTCTTGACTCTTGCTGTGTAAAGTTTTTGCATTGACTTTGTCGACGATTTTCACTTTCGCCTTAGAAACTCGTCGGCCAGAGTTTCCGTGTGGAAATTTTAATTCATTTCCCTTAATAATAGCAAAGGTGATGAGTAGAGATGGTCTTCGGCCCATTTAGCGAGAACTTATATACAGTCGAGTCTCGATAATTCGTACCCCGCTAAATCGAAAACCTCAATAATTCGTAAGAAACTGCTGGTCCCTTGAAAAAACTTCGTTAATTCGTAAAAATCCCATACATTTTGGTCCCCTCGTTAATTCGTAATATTTCTGCCTAGTCGGCCATGATCTTGCCTCTTATGATTCTTTTCGAAACCTCTTATAATTCGTAATTTCATTTCGTAACCTCTTGTAATTAGTAATTCTTGATTTTGCTGGAAATGTCGCTTCATGTGCGAAATTTCGTTGTTCTCTCATTGGACTTAGATTAGTGTGCTCATTTTATTTGAAGCGTGAAGACGATTCGTAAAAATGTCAAGCAAACGTTCTGATAGTGTTTTTTTTTTTTTTTTCATATTATAATGTTCCGAATAATGCAATTAATCGTTTAAGAAGCTTGGTAAACACAATAAAAAATTATTATGAAGACCATGAAACAATACAAAATTACAAGCTTTTTTAAATCTTAATTGTTCGTTAATATGATTTTGTTTATGTTTAATTTTGTTTTTAAATATATACATAATATTGAATTAAATGTGTATTTTATTTATTTTTAATAAGTTAAAATAGTTGAAATGACGTGAAATATAAAAACACTTTCAATTCTTATTTTGATTTTTTACACCCCGTTAAATGGAAACCCCGGTAAATCGAAAACCTCTGTAATTCGTAAAAAATTCGGTTCCCTTGCTATTACGAATTATCGAGACTCGACTGTATATGTAATATGAACTTAAAAGAGATGTTTGTACGGGCTAAAGGATTATATATTGAGAGACTGAGCTGAATAAAGTCAAAGAATTACTTACAAATGAAATGATTTTCTTTCATAATTCATTTGAGATTTCAAGAGGCAACCTAAACAAGATTCAATAGTCCAGCAAGATCTTAAGGTTACAGTAGTAAGATCTTGTTGTTTTAGTAGTAGACTCTATAGTCTTGAGATCTATTCGAACTATCGACTCAGCTTCCATTTGTCTTGCGAAATAAATCATCAAGTAGTTCTTTTTATATGAATATGATGCAATATTAGAAAGAGTATGCAAAGCTTAGCTAAGCTTCTCCCAAGGCATTCCGTAGTCTACACACATCGAAGAGAAATTGCTGGTCACGTAGTCCTCGAAAATACGCTTCCTTCCATTTGCCCGTTTGGCACTTCATAGCGAGGACATAAAGCTAACGCAAATGCTTCGATTGCTGGGCATTGTGGTTAGAGCATTGCCATGTTGTGCCACAAAGTTAGGTATCTTACTCTCTCTCTCTCTCTCTCTCTCTCTCTCTCAGTCAGTTTTTGTGAGTTGCCTCTAGTGTTTCTGCTGTTTCGCTCATGAATCATGCCAAAAATTGCGGCGTCGCGACGCAAGCGACCCAAATTCTTATACTTGCTGCACTTGAAGCGGGCAGACGACAATGACAACAACAACAACAACAACAACAACAACAACAACAACAACAACAACAACAACAAAAACAACAACAACAACAATAACAATAACAACAGCAACAACATCGATGTTGGCCAACGCTGCAGACATTGCAGACTTCGACTTGGACTTGGGCAGTGACTGCGACGGCAACGATGGCAGCGCCAGTGACTGCGACGGTGACTGCGACGGCGACGGCGACTGCGACTGCGACTGCAATGAATTTGTCGCACTGCCACTGTGCTACAAAAGTGGGCGTGCTGGTGCTTTTGGCCGTTCTAGTCTGTGGCACGCCCCATTTTGCAAGTGGCGTCGTCGTAGCACTTCACTTTTCTATATTAGCGCCACGTAAGTGCAGCCGCAGGGCGTGGCAATTGCATTACAAATGGACGAGGGGGAGCTGAGTGCGTAAATTACACCATATTCCACGTACACCCACGGCCTCATACAGCCAGCCTCCCATCCACCCACACGCCCACATACACAGAGAAGAAATGAAATACAGCGACAGCTAAAGGAAATGCATACGAATCAAACATACACTACAATTCACTCATATAACAGGGTAAATTTAGATGATGAACGATTTTAGAATATATATTTTGAATAAAGGAAAGTTTATGTAAGTTTTAAGAGTCTTATATTTTATGGAGTTGAGCAACATTTTTATTATTATTGTTGCAGTTAAAAAAAAAACTTGATGTTCATAATTTAATATTATAATTGATATTTAGAATTGAATGAAATCATTTATAGCTTAATCATTATATTTTTGTTATATATTTATTTAAATTTGAAGACGAGTTGAAAAAATATATAAGATCTATATTCAAATCTATGTATATACTTTAATTACATACAAGAAAAGATTTGACAGCAATTTTATAATTTAAAAAATTAACCAATTATTTTTAAGTATTTTTTTTTAATTTTTTATTTGAAACTGTCAACAAGTAACCAGTTCATATATTAATTAGTTATATATAATGAAAGATTTACGTGACGTGGTACTAATCTCTTTAATATGTATATATATATTTATTTTTATATACATAGAATCGTTTAAGTGAAGTTAACTCTCATTGCGCTAAAGTTCTAAATGTAGAATTCTCAAGTAGTTCAAGTTGAGCATGAGAATCATACCGATGAAGAACCTGAGCTGCATCATCATAGCTGATGACTGATCTGGGATTGTTCAAATAGTTATAAACACAACCTTGCTCACCTTGGTTGTGTGTATTTTAGCTTGTTGTTGTTGTTAAGAAATAATTAACTTGAGAAACTAAATTGAAGAAGACTAACTTGTTGTGCCTTTCAGCTTAGAAGCTGTCTCTGATCTTTGGCTCTTATCTAAATTCCGCTTCAGAGTGTGCTTTGAATTCCAACTGACTTTTGTCTGTGATATGTCAAAGCATAAGTGAGAAGCCCTTGTTGTGCAGTGTAGCCATTGAAACCAAGAAAGAAAAAAAACGAAGAAGAAAAACGTCGCCAGCGGCAGTGGAAAATTGCTCTGAGTTGTCGTCTGGCTGCTGATGCTGTTAAAGGCGTTACTTGAATCTCCTCACCTAGAAGCTGCACTCCCTACAAGTGTATGTATGTCTCCCTCTCTCATTCTTTCTCTCTCTGTGTGTGTGTGTGTGTGTCTTTGTGTGTGTGCTCGTTTAATAGCCACAAAGCGGAAACTGGAGCGTGGCAACTGACGGCGACGTTGTTAAAATTGCTGCAGTTGTTGCTGCTGCATTAGCAGCCATTTGCAGCAGCTATTGATGCGTCCTGCTCTACCCCTCTTTACCCCCACTCTATCCCCCTCTCTCTTGTTTGCTCTATGTATAGCGTGCTTTAGTGATATTTATTTATGTTTGCTGCGGTGTCTGCTGGGCAGCCGAAATGATGATATGAAAAATTGTGTTGCCTGCCTTTGGGCGCTGCTGCTGAGATTTCGATTGCCGGCCCGAAGGAAGAAGAAGAAGAAGAGGCCTTTCATGTGCTTCATGAATTTATGGCTTTTTAAATCGAAAGAAATTCGTTCGCTTGTTCCAGGCGCACCAAATCTGCCAAAGTAGGTGAAACGCACTGCATCCAATGCTAATATCAAGACACCTCCAACAACAACATTCAAAGGGAATGTGAAATGTGCAACTACTCTACTCACATATAATCCCATAACTAAAAGTATGTAAGCCAAATTCATCAGAGTCGATCAGTATTTTAGGCTGTAAGTGTGTATGTATAACTGCTTGATTGACTGATTGATAAGCTGATGGACAGCCTGATTGCTTACTGATAGCTGCAAAGTCCAATCTTTGGGCTTCAAAGTCAGTTAGCCTAAGGCAGAGTTTGTCTCTGCACAGTGACTGAAATGAATATATGACTACATGTGCTCAATATAATACAGCAAAAATAGAAAAGCGAGAATACATTTATAAAGCGAAAAAATAAAAGATAAATACTAAAAGGTTTTAAGATGCAAGTATCTATGTCATTCAAACATATGTAAGCATATCTAAAATGCATAGATATGAATATTTATGATGAATAAAAATAAGTTTAACAAGTAAGAACGTTGCAGTTAGGCGCAACTAACTGCGATATACTTTGTTCCCATAGGTGCATCGTATTGATTTAATAAACATTTAATTAACGAAATATTTCGGCAATTAGAAAACGTACAATGGCAAGCAACAAACGTTTTCCTACACATACATTCAGATTTACACACGTACACACTATACGA
>JAUESO010000439.1:0-38300 GCA_030914385.1 Drosophila antonietae
TCTTTATCCCTAGCTTGCAAACTAAAGTAAATCACTTTTCAGCTGTCGCCCGCTCTCACTCACTCCTCCAGAGACTCCCGCCGAGCGCACTCTCATCTTAATTAGCTGCTCAGATATCTCTAATTTGCACTCATATGCAAATCCATTGAAGTGTTGTACGCCAGTGCCGCAAGCCGACGTTCAACTTTTGCTGTCTGTCCACTTCAGCTGTGCTCCGGCACCTCATTTGTCTCTGTCCCCCGCTTTTGGATGTGGCTGCCCCCTGTCCGTCTGCCAGCTGTCCAAACTGTACCCTTATCGTGTGCTGTGCCGTGTGGCATCTTTGGACAGTGTTGAAAAGTGTGCTATGTCGCGCACACATGGCACATAATTGAGTGACAACGCGGTTGCTGCATTTACCATGTCCGCAGCGGTAAGGACTACGCAGTGGATCGGTGGCGGAAGGGTAGACAACCCTCGGCACCAGCTCGAGAGGGCAACGTCAACGCACAGCCGCAGCGCATTTGAATTTGTAATGAGATTACACACACACACACACACTCGCCTATGTGAGGTCATGCCAAATAAAATGAAATGTGTCCCAGCATGCGAGAGAGAGAGAGAGAGAGAGAGAGAGAGCGTGTGAGTGTGAGTGGATCGGAGCTGTTGAACTACACTGGACTGGGTTAGAGCCATGGCGGTACGCTCTATGTGTGCCAGCTGCAACGGGCGACGCATTTCCAACTGTTAATTGTGACCATAATTAAGGTGACCTCCACCAACGTGACGAGCTTCATTTGGATTATGCCGAGCCGAAGTGGGCTTTGAGCGCTTTTCAATCGATTGTGGAAACTGCTAGGCGCTTGCCTAACACGATTATAGCCGATCGCATAACGGCCAGCTGCATTATGGCCAAATTAGTAGCGTTGACATCCCGATTTACTTTGGACATTGCAGCGCCCTCTGGGTGAAGTCAACGGAACCAAATACAAAAAAAAAAAAAATCAACCATTTTTGTGTGTTGTCTCCCTGGAAATTGAAGCATTTGGGAACAACTAAAGTCTTCAAAATTTCCATGAGAAGAGCTCGAAGAGATCTACACATGGAAGAGTTTCTAGCTTTACTTCAGCTCTATGCAGTTAACTTTAATATGATATGATATGGGAGAAAAAGAGACGTATAGATATTTACCTCAAACTAATTAACTTTTTGAGAAAGTTCTGGATTCAAAAGATTAAGGGAAACATTGAAGACATTACTTCTAGCCACAATGGGAAATTCGCTCATTTTCTAATTCTCTAATTCCTGACAGTCTATAAAAATTTCAAAAACTTTGCCTGCTGATTGAACTTTTGGATTCGAA
Organism: Drosophila antonietae; assembly: GCA_030914385.1. Taxonomy (NCBI): domain Eukaryota; kingdom Metazoa; phylum Arthropoda; class Insecta; order Diptera; family Drosophilidae; genus Drosophila; species Drosophila antonietae. The sequence goes on from JAUESO010000439.1 coordinate 1,343, forward strand.
CTAATCGAAAGTTGATATAAAAGTGATTTGGAAACGAAAAGTTCATTTGCTTTGGCATCGTTTCAATTATGGCTTGCCTTTGGGTCAATATGCGAGCTCAAAAGGCAAAGAGAGCAGTCACGCCCAGAGAGAGAGAAAGAAAGCGAGATAGAGAGAGAGAGAGAGCGAGTGTGTGTATATCTCACTGACTAACTGACTATAAAGCTAGCATATAGAATAGGGAGAGAGCTTTGAAGCGGTACGGATTTTAATCAACTTGGGCTCAGCCGCAAATGTGTCCACACAAAGACAGAGCCGGGTCATACCATCATCATATTACATATGCATATGTGTGGGCTTAGCTGGGTGTGTGTATTACGGTTACCTTTACTCTGAGGCTTTGGCTGTCCCACAGACGCCTCCGAAAGTTGCACGACTTCAACAGCCCCTTTCAAATCTGTGCAAATATTTATTGTGCCTGCTGCCGGCACAGTAGACACTCGCTACAGTTGAGCTAGTTAGTTAGTTAGATTACTTGGTAAATTTAACTGTTTATCAGCTAACCAATCAAACAGTTATGCAGCTGTGCAAATCAGTCTATGAATGCGTTCAGTCAGGCGATGAATCTTTCACTCACTCAGTGAGACATTTCATTTATAAACTAATCCTGATTTTTTCAATTGATCAAGCAGCTTTTCAGTCAATCGGGTTGATGATTTGATCAATGACTAAGTCCATCGGTCAATCAACGATATCACGACGTAAGTCGTGTCAATCAATCTATATTTTATTTCAGCATACAATCAATGAATCCATTACTAAGCTTGCCTATTAATCAGTCAATCATTCGTTCATTGAACTTATTAATCAATCAGTCGGTAAAATTGTCTATTCATCAGTCAATCAGTCATTACATACATCAGTCGATTAGTGAATCGAGCAGATAGTCAATCAATCAACCAATCATACATACACATACAGTTCAATCAATTAGTAAGTCAATCAGTCAATCAGTCACTAGGTCTACCTACGTCTTTCAAAAATACATATATCACTTAACTGTTTCCGATCGCTCGATATTCTAGCTTCTTCTGTCTCAGTCAAGCACTCAGGAAATTAAAGTTTTTCAGCCAACTCAATCGGCTACTCAATCCTTAGAACAGTGAGTTGCACACTCAATAACCAATCAATTTAACAATCATTCAGTCACTCAGTCAATCAATCAATCATCATCATAATGTATGTCAATGAGTTTGATTATATTCATTGCACATCAATTAGACCGCGCAAGTCTTTGATCTCTACAAGAGTTGCTCAAGTTTCAGGTGCTTCAGCCAACGCGGTCGCACTTTAGCGAGTGCATACTGTAGCGTAATCATGCAAACAGTTGCACAACTTGCAACTTTTGCGCTCTGCAGCTGCTTATCCCCTTCACATACTATAAAAGAATATTTGATGATGCAACTCAGTGGTGTGTCAGGGCCCGATTTCCCCGCAGCTCTTCATCCGTTTGCCCCATTAACACTCACATGCACACACTCACACACACACACACACACACATACACACATACAAATTACATTAACACATTCGAAATGCTGATGATTATCCTTGTGAACTGCTTTTGCTACTGCAGCAGCAGCAGCAGCAGCTCTGGCGCTGCCTCGCACTGCAGTTTGACGAACTTTGTTGCACGATAAATAATGCAATTTGTAATTAAGTCAGTCAACCAAGTCAAGTGGGCGTCCATGGGGGGCGTGGCGCAGCTGTGCGTAATTAGAAACCATTTGACAAGCGATGAGCAGCAGCAACAACAAAAACAACACGAAGCGAAAGCAAAATAAAAAAGGGAAAGCTGAAAAAATTCAAAAAAGGGAAAAATAAAAAAAAAAACTAAAAATATGCGCAACTTAATTGAAAAGCGAACTAAATACCTGTGTGTGTGTGTGTGTGTGTGTGTGTGTGTGTGTGTGTGTGTGTGTGTGTGTGTGGCAATGTTTGCTAAATTAAATATGCAGCAATGTTAATTAAAGCAAATTAGGTTAACCGCAGAAGGGAAGCGGCGCAGGCAGCTGGGCCACATGCGTGAGTATGGCTCTCAAGATCCAAACAACAATGCAAATTATGCGTTTGAGTGTTTGGACACGCACACACACACACACACACACACACACACACACATACGCACAGAGAGAGAGGAAGAGCCAGAGCCACACATAATCATAATACCGCAAATATTTGCAGCCTTTAATTATCCTTTGACCGTTTGTAGACTCATGCAATAATTATATAAATTTTATATTATTTAAAATACATATAAATGACAATGGTTGAGAGTTTAACAAAGTCTTATACATATATAAATTTCAATAAATATATTTATTTAAAAACATCTGCATGTGTTGTGCCCTGCAAAGAGAATTACTTTTATTCGCAAAACTTTTATATTATATATTATATTTTGTTGTTCTCGTTAAAGCAAAGTATCTGCTTAAATATATATATATATATATATATATATATATATATATATATATGTATATATTATATTTTTCTTTTTACTCAAATGCTCTTTTACCTCTTATAGTTATTTCGTTTCGATTTCCCTAGCAAAGCGCAATTTGCTGTCAGGAAAATTCTCTCTCTCTGTGCAGACAGATTTTGCCTCCTTCATGTCGATTCGGCATGCTGAGCTCTTATCATGCATTTATCAATTTATCATTGCTTTCACTTGAATTGATTTATTTCCACATCTTAGGTCGAAACCTTATCAATTTCGCTAAAAACAAAATCAAATCATCAAAGCAACAAAACTGAGCCAAACTGAGTCAAATACAAACATGAAACCTCAAACGCAAATTTCATAATATCGAAAAAATATCAAATTTATCATTAGCTCACAATATTTTGTTGATCGCAACAAATCGAGAACCAATTAGAATTTGTTCTATATAATATAAATAAAGTGCTCAGTAGGCTGGATTCTCCCATTAGGCATACGAGGGAAGAGCACAACCTACGAAGCTGATGCGATTCAGTTTATATGCGAACGATACTCCTGCTGGGAGTTTAGATAGTAAATTAAACAAAATTATACAAAATACTTTATTTTATTGCATCAAAGTGTATTCTATTTAGCCAATATATAATCTAAATATTTATATATAATATAAATTCACATTCAATTAGTGAACAGCCTTAATTACCCTACCTAATTGCTACATATCTGTATCTTTATTGATGTTTAACAAATATCTATGCACATAACCTGTCTATGCATTTATTAATATTTATAAAATATCTATGCATTATTATCTATCATTCATTTGAATCATAAATAATCCAAAGCGAAAATACATTTCAATTTCCAAATGTTTTCCACTGCAATCATGCAAATTTATTTTGACACAAACACATTAATGAAGTAAACGCCCTTTGGGCCAGGTTCAGGTGCAGCGTTGGTTTTAGCTAAATGAAATCTGATATTACTGACTGTTGGCAATGCATTTCTATACATTTGAGCGCTCTAAGCCAAATCCCTTTGAAGGCCAGCCAAACAAGCTAAATTAAATAAAATAAAAAAATCATAGCATACTTTTTCGGGCATCTGTCGTCGACCACAAATAACAGCTCTCCCGTGGCTCTGTGTGTCTGTGTGTGTGTGTGTGTGTGTGTGAGTATGTCATTTGTTGCAGCTTATGGCTTAATGCAACTGCTAGTCAACCGCAGCCCCGCCCCGCTCCGCACCGCCCTCGCCGCCCATCGACTGCAGCTTCAGCCATTACGCAATTGTAAACGTATTTGCGAGAATTAATTTTTCGCATTGTGTGCCCTGCCTGCACCAGACCATGCCACGCCCCACATAATATCTATCTTTATCTCTCTCTCTAGCTCTCTCGCTCTGTATGTCTTATTCGCTTTGTCACTCTCCGGGCGCTAGCAGCTGTTCATTCATGGAAAACAATGAATGTAAAAAGCGAAAAGCAAAAGAAACAAAAGTAGGAAGTCATTTAAAAAACAGTGCGGTATGCATTGTCTATGTATGTGTGTGTGCAAGTGTGTGTGTGCCGGACACTGCACTTTGTTTGCGCTGCCAGACAGAGAGAGAGAGAGAGAGAGAGAGAGAGCGCGCAGCGAGCGAGCGCAGACAGAGCCTTGGCTTGATGGAGCATGGCGGAGTTTTACTGTCAGTGGTCCCAGCTGCTTTCAGCGAAATCATACGAAATATTTTCAAGAATTGTACAAAAAAAAAAAAAGAAATGAAAACAAAATATGATCTAAGCAAAATGTTGTCTAAAATGCGCAAACGTTACGTTTACCACAAGACGTTTAAACTGTGGTCGCATCAGCATGCAGGGTTCAACACTACCGCACAAAAGAAGCCACAAATATCTGGGCGTAGTGTTAGACAGAAGGCTGACATTTAACATGCACACCACGATGGTCAAAAAGACTGTAATGACCAAATGCGCAAAGATGTCATGGCTTCTTATGCCGGCCAATAAATTGTCACTGTACAGTAAAGTGACAATTTATAAAGCAATACTAAGCCGCATATGGAGATATGCGCTTCAAGTCTATGGAATTGCGTCAAAATCAAATCTAAACAAAATAAGAGTTGTACAAGCAAAAATCCTCCGGCAAATTAGCAATGCTCCCTGGTACATGCGTACGAGGGACATTGAAAAAGATCTCAAGGTCCCCAAAGTTGGAGACGTAATGCAAGAGGTAGCTGCTAGATACCTTGCAAGACTCGAAGGCCACCCAAACCCTTTGGCGAGAAGACTTAACAAAGAAGCCAGAAGAAGAAGATTAAAGAAGTGCCATCCACAGGAGCTCCCTGCGAGGTTCCTATAAAATTAATGTTTAATGTAAAAGTAAATGTGATAATTGTGTGATTAATTAACCAAATTGTGATTTTTGTTTATGTAAATTGTTATTGAAATATCTGTAGTGTTATACTGTAAATAATTGTACCTTTATGTTCAACTTGTTAAGCTGCCAATTAGGTAGCAGAAAGCCTGTTTAAATAAAATAATATAAACCTTTTGAAAAAAAAAAAAAAATGTTTATAAGAAGCATAGAGCTGATGCTAAGCGAATGCTAAATGTTAGAGATTAAACTTGAAGAGTTTCGATGCGATGGGCAGATAAACAAATATTTGAAGTCAGCTTTGGCTGGCTTACAATTTTTTGTATATTGCATATAATTTGCAAATATTCGCAGCTTATTTTGATCCGATTTGCCAGCGAGCAAAGTTTTGCTGCAGTTTATTTTGTTATCTCTGCTCGGCGCCCGCTCACTAACTCCCTCTCCTTCCCCCTCGCTCTCCTTCCGTCTCTCTGCCTCTCTCTCTCCCTTAGCATATCACTTACAAATTTTTCAACGGCTTCACGGACTTTTCATTTCCTTTGCTTGCCGCTTATTTCCTTATTGTCCAATCTGACTCTTCGTTTGCTGCTTGGCTTCGCAGCGTGCAGGCAGCATAGCTTGAAATAATATGTACGTGGCATCTGGCTAGTCGTTCAACAGATGTGTTTTTTTAATGAAAGTCTGACGGCACACAAAGTATTTGATATTCGTGACCAGACCGCAAGCCTTTTTCAGGCGACACAAGCGCGCCTACGCCCGCGCCTCCTGCTGCAGCTTTGTGCATTTCAATAAAAAGCATTTTCATTGCATTCAGCGCGAACCAATGATACTAGAGAGAGAGAGAGAGAGAGAGAGAGAGAGAGAGAGAAGGGAGTGGGAGAGCGACATAAATACCTGTACAGGCGGCACTGGTCTGGCAGGATATTACCAGGATGCGCGGCCAATGGACAGGCAGCTGGCTGCTTTGATGAGCCCCAAGCAACGGTGCCACTTTTTTGGGCTTGGCGCATTTCAAGTCAAATATTTAAACAGTGAGAGAGGGAGAGGTGGGGTGGGCAGGCAGTGGTAACGTTTTATATTGCTGCATGCACACGCGTCACGGATACGGAAACGGAAACGTCACTTTGCGGTCAACAGCAGCAGCAGCAGCAGCAGCAGCACACACACAGAGGCACTTAGATGACCAACAGATAAACCCCTTTTCAGTTCCCACTCTCTCCCTCTCCCTCTCTCTCTCTCTCTCTCTCTCTCGCTTCCATATCATCTGTGGTTGTGGCACGTTTCATTCAATTTATTTGCGATTTCCCGTTTCAATTCGATTTGGCCGCCAATTACAGAACAACATGGCCATGCTCTGGCCGACTCCTGCTGGGCTGCACAGGCAGCTCGTCAAATTTTCGGGCGACAGGCAAATATGGCAGGCGTCCTGGCAATCGGAAATGTCTATTTAAAGCCTTTAACGTCACAGGGGTCCAAGCGCCCCAAAAACAATCAGCAAAATAATCAGGCGAAACATGCTGAGTGGATAGACCAAGGGGCATGAAGGGCGGAGAGGGCGGAGAGGGCGGGCGAGGGTGCCATGTCACAGGGACACAGTCTGTGGCTGTGCCAGATCATTAGCATATTGACATGTGGCCACATTCGGTCACGTTCCATTTCATTTTCGATTCATTTTCGATTCATTTTGCCAGAAGGAGTTTCGAATCAATTTTCTTTTCATTGTTTAGCGCCAAGTGCCGGGCGCAAGAGTGGGTTGAATTTTGTGTGCCACAGCTGAAGACAATACAAGTTGATAAGTCAACACATACATTGGCATACACACACACACACACACACACACACACACGCACACATACGCACTGCAGCGGGTGCAAACAAAAGGCAAAGTAGAAACGCAGCTGACAAAACTTAAAGTTCAAAAGAATAGGAAAACTGCTTACGAAACTAATTGTCTGCAAAACAGTGAGTGGCACACACACACACACAGTAGTAGCTGTAGAAGTAGTGGTAGCAGCAGCAGCAACTGACAGACAGCCTGAAAATGCTAGCAGGAGGCGGATGTGAATACGGATGCGAATGCGGACGCTGCGTTCCGATTTCACACACACACACGCAGCAACGCCACACATGACGAATGCTAATACACTGCGCAAAAAGTGTGTGCTGCAGTCAGCGAGCACATAAATCTCCCTCTCTCCCTCTCTCCCTCTCTCCCTCTCTCTCTCTCTCTGTCTCATCAGTGCAAATACCCTAACTAGCAGCGAGGCAGCTCAAATAAATCTTTAGCTTTGCGCCTTCAAAATAATTTATATAAATTAATTGAAAATCATCTTTTGTGCAGTGTAGTTTAAAAGTCAGGCGAGAAAGAGAGGTAGAGAGAGAGAGAGCGAGTAAGAAAGTAAAAAAAAAATGAAAGGAAAGACACTCAGTTAGAGCCAGAGCTGGCAGGACGCCGACTAGGCATTTGATAGACTCTGGGCGAGTCTTAAGGCAAGTCAGAGACAGAGCGTAAAGCGTTGACAAGACACCCAAGCTAGGCTGCCAAATGATCGACAACGTGATGCCCTGTAATTGTAGACAAGAGAAGAGAGTGATTGAAACATAAACTCAATTTGATAAAGCTAATCACAGAGACATTTCTTAGCTAAAAGTTGAGCTTCAGCTCTAGTTACAGGGTATCTTAACAAAGAGCAGATCTCACATAAATCATATACTGACAATACGGATTACAGAATATGAAAATATATTTATAAGAGATATCAAGATATCAATTCTATATTGCCTTAAGAAGTTCTTGCAGCTGCTTGAAGTTTCATTCTGCTCAACTTGCTGCCTGCACTGTAGATACCCTATGTGAGACAACATTTGCTACAACTTGAGGGTATGAAAAATTGTTTTCTCTTGTTTGTTTTTTTTTTCCATTGCCATTGAGCTTTCAGCTCTTGAGTTCTTCAGCAGCAGCAGCCACCGTTGCAGGCAACTCAAACAAGCCAAGCACTCAACGGATTTAACAGCCGCTGTAGTGCGTGTGTATGTGTATGTTTGTCTCTGTGTGTGTGTGTCTCTCTCTCTCTCTCTCTCTCTTTCTCTTCTTTCTCTGCGTCTCTCGAGTGAGCCATGCAATCGCCAACTAAAGTATACACAATGTTCTGGCATTGCCTTTGACAGGCCTTGCAGTTGCCAGTTCTCTCTCCCTCTCTCTCTCTCTCTCTCTCTTTCATTCTGTCTGAGCCAACAACGCCTCGACTTCGCCTTGGCTTCCTTGGCTTCATATAGACTCTTAGTAGCATTTGCTATCTGCTTCTCGTGCATCTTCTTTGTCAGCCGATAAAAATTGAAGCCGTTTCCAAGTCTTCAATAACTTTTTTGGCGCCCCCAAGCCTCCTGCTCCATCTGCTACTCCTCCTGGACAGCCTCGTCCTCGCCTCCTGTCCACATCGTTCAGCTGCCCTTTTGCCCAGAGGACAGTTGCTCCTTTTCTATTATTATTATTATATTATATATTATATATATGTATATGAACTTTTTATTGTCTTCAGTTGGAACTTTGAAAAGGCCCCCAACTTGGCGCTGGCACAAAATAATATTTGCATAATGCCAAACGGACAAACTGCAGTTCAAAACAACTCCGACTGCTTGCAGCAACAATGTTGGATGCGAGCAGATACCCTGTAAACAGCTGTCAAAGATGCTATATCATGTCGTATAGAAGCAGAGCTAATCTTGTATAAGATGATATAACGCTGACTATGACTATATAGCACTAAATTTATTGATAGGCGTATGACCTCTTTATACATTTTACAGGGTATATTGTCGACTGCTGCCCAGATGACAAATGACATTAAAGAGGCTTAGCCAGCGCGAGCCGCATTGGAACTTGACTTACAACCGAACGCAGAGAGAGCGAGGGGTAGGGAGTGTGTGTGATTGAGAGAGATGGAGCGTGGTCTACAAATTATGCAAGCTTGGCGCGTCCTTTGGCTAAAGCACCGCAGACAGCAATTATTTTGTGCAGCTGCAGCGAAATGCTCTTTGATCCTCTTTGGTCATATATTTGCTAACGACAATGACGATGTCTGCCATAGATGCAGGTGTGTGTGTGTGTGTGTGTGGGTGTGTGTGTGTGGTTGTGTCGTTGTTTGTTTTATGAGCGCGCGCCTCGCCACTTGGCCCAAGTGCAACTGTGCAGCCAACTTCTGCCGTCGCGCAGTCAGCGCTTGAAACTTCTCAATGGCACTCGGCACAGGTCTAGCTGGCATTTGGGCACCGCCTGCCGCGCACACTCCCCAGTCCCCAGTCTGGCTGAGAGTCCGCTAAGTCAGTCCCAATTGCACTAGCTCCATTTATATATATATATATATATATATATATATATTTACTTTTTTTTTGTTTAGCTGCTCAGCACGTCGATGGCTGCCAAATTAGTGCAAATGGAGGCAAAAGACTTCATCGATTTGGGCTTAAGCGTCAGCAGCACCAAAGACAAACGGCGCTGCCAACTCGCTTTAAACAAACAGAAAACTCTAGCTGCACACACACACACACACACACAGCCATCACTTGGATGCCTTGCCAAAAACTTCATCATAAATTCGTTCGTTTGCCAGTTGCTTTCGCGGTTAAAGTTTTTTAAATTTCTGTCAGCTTTTGCCGTGCAACTCGTTAAAGCGACTTCCATTCGAATTTGTAGCATTTGTAGCTGTATTTCTCTATTGCATTCTTTAATTTTTATATTACTTGAGTACATTTCGTATTTTTAAGATACTTTCTGAACATTAAAGTTATTGTAGATTTATATATATCTATATATTGCTTTTCAATACTTTTCTAGCGTTTAAATACTTTCTTAAATACTTTTGCATACTCTAGATATACATATATATATGCATATATCTATCTATATGTTTTCTATCTTTTAAGAAATTTTATATCTTTAAGATACTTTCGTAGCATCCTTAATACTACAGATTTATATATATCTATATATATATCTTATAAATACTTTGCTATCTTTTAGATACTTTCTTAGCATCAAAGTTACTTTAGATTGTCTTTAATACTGTTGCATACTCTAGATATATATCTATATATATGTTTTAAAGCATATCTTTAAGATACTTTCTTAGCATCAAAGTGACTTTCGATTGTCTTTAATACTTTAGATTTATATATGTATATCTGTATATTTTGTATATTTTCTATCTTTTAAATGCTTTTGTATCTCATAGATACTATCTTGGCATGAACATTACTTTAGATTGTCCTTAATACTCTAGATTTATATCTTTAAGATACTTTCTTAACATCGAAGATACTTTAGATTGTCCTTAATACTTTTCCTTACTTTTGATTTTGTATATATAACTATGTATATATTATATTCTCTATCTTTTAATCACTTTCGTAATCTTTTAGATACTTTTATTTCTTCCTCTTTCTTCTTTATCTATTATTATTATTATAAATTTGTATTCTTTTGTATATTTGGATTGCTTTTAGATATTTTCCAATATATATCAGCAGACTTTTGTCTCATCTACATACATCTATATATTTTATAGCTACTTTTGTATTTCTCAGATACTTTTCGATATTCCAAATACTTTCCACTTTTACATTTCATATGAACTAAGTTAAATTTCTTTATTTTTCTTTTAAACTCGAATCAAATCAGTAATATGAGCTCATAATTGAGCAACAACTTCAAGACTCGAAATCTTCTCGTATCTCTGTAGGATATTCCATTTCATGACTCGTAGTTCTCTTGCAATTTCTTAATATTTGCCTGCACACATTTGTATCTTAAAGATACGCTCGGCTTTTACTTTATTTATTTTACGCAAATGCAAACAGAACACAGCTCAGCCAAGCATAAGATTGTGGCTTAAGAGTGCAGTTGAAACTCAAAGAAATATTCATGCAGCGCATCGAACTTTCCTCATGGACTGCCTTTAAGTACATACAATTTATATATAACTTTGCATATATGTGTGTGTGTGTAAGTGTTTTATATATACATCAATTTGAAAAGCCACAAATATAAATAATTTTGCAGCCGTAGCGCAGAAAACGTTGCAAAGGAAATTGCATAATAAATTCAAGAAACTCTCAATATAACTAAAGGTTTGAGTGCAGCGGAACGAAAGAGATAGAGAGAGAGCTAGGGAGAGATAGAGAATGTTAAGCCATATTTTTGAGTCAACGGAATAACTGTTTCTAATCAAACTTGACGTCAGTTGCAACAGACGGCAAAAATTGTTGCCGTGTGGCTATAAAACAGTTTCAGTTACAATTGCAACTGTTGCTGTTGTTGTTGCTGCTGTTGCTGTTGTTGCTGTTGTTGCTGTTGTTGCTGTTGTTGCTGTTGTTGTTGTTGTTATTGTTATTGTTAGGTAACAACTGTCACTAGCCTTTTTGGACATTCGTTATCAATTGTCAGCAACTGTTGCTGCTGCTGCTGCTACTCCTGTTACTCCTGCTGCTGCTACTCCTGCTGCTGCTGTTGCCATTATTGTCAACGCCAAACGTGTGAATGCCAGAAGAGATGCCGCTTTGCAGTTTTGTGGAGTTGGCAGCTTTGGCACGTTTGGCTCTCCCATTGCTGCTGCTGCTGCTGCTGTTGCCGTTGAGTGCAATTTTCCAATTTCTAGTTAACCTTAAAAAGCAAAACGCAGGCATATAACGAGCGAAAGCAGCAAACCAAGGACAGTCCAGCCAGCAAGAAATATTGCAACAGAATTTCAAACAGAAATAGGAAAATAGAAAAATGGCAAATGGCAAATGGCAAACAGTGGAAAAAGCGTAAAAGAAAAAGTGGAAAAGTGGAAAAGATACAAAAACACACGCCAAATTGAAGCACTGACATATTTTCCAATTTGGTGGCTCCATCTTTACGCAGGCGGGCAGGCAGGCGACGGTGGGCGGTGGGCGGTGGGCGGTGGGCGTGGCATGCCAAAATCCCCAATTGCACCTGTGTGCAGAGTGTGTGTGTGAACAATGCCAAAAAGAGCGCCACAACTGAAAGCAAATGCCATAGACGCCTCGCTCAATACCCTGTAATCCCAAATGCGAAACGAGCATTGGCCTTAAAAGCTTTGCTATTTATTATATTTTATACTCGAATTTTCTAGTTACTTTGCTCATTTACATTAATTTTTTATTTATATATTCCTTAAAACCTATTTTAAAATTCTTTATTATATTTTTATTTTGTATAAATTCTTTAATTGAATTTGCATCATATTCCACTCTAAAATCATTCTATAAAAATAAATCTATAGCCGATATGGCTGGCATTCACATGCCCAATTAGGCGAATGTCTATGTTGTTGTTGTTGTTGTTGTATTTATCAGGCCAAGGCAGAGTGCTGCAACAGTTAGCAGTCGACATTCGCCCATTGCAATCCCAATGCGACTGCCCAGCTTCAGCTCCAGCTCCAGCTTCAGCTTCAGCCTTAGTCCGTTCTAGTTTCAGCAGTTTCAGCTGCACATTCGCTTCCATTCCGTGGCCCATTCATCATCATTTAGGCCTCAACAAAGAGCGTGAGCCGAAGAGAAAAAAAAAAAAAGGAGAACAGAAAACAGGAACTGGAAAAAAAGGCGCAATGACAGCTGCTCGAAATGGAAATGGAAATGGAAATGGGCTCCATCCTGGCCAGACGCCATGCGAATGGTCGGCCGCAGGCATTGGAGCTGACAGGGCGTGTGGAGCATTCATTTTATTAACGTGCCCCCGTGCCCCCCCTGCCCTTTGCAACCTCTGCAGCAGGCAGACCCAACGCTACCCCCCTCCCCCTCCCTTCCCTTCCCTCAACCGTCCCCCCTTTCATTTTACGCAGTTTTCTGCAACTAGTTTTGTTTTCTGTTTCTCATTTTGTTTGTTTTTTTTTTTTTTTGTGAATCTCATTTCATTTCCGCTGCTGCACTTTATATTCATTTGTAGGCCTAAATCTTGTTTCTCTCTATGTGTGTGTGTGTGTGTGTGTGTGTGTGTGTGTACATTAATGCCTTTCACTCTCGACAACAGCAGCTGTTGCTGGCATTGCAATTCATTTGGGCAGCAGCGAATGAAGTGCAATTACAACATTTGACACATGTCCCATTCCATTCCATGCTCTGTCTCACTCTCCCTCTCTCTCTCTCTCTCTCTCTCTCTCTCTCTCTCTCTCTCTCTCTCTCTCTCTCTCTCTCAGTCTCCTTTTGTCTCTCTAGAGAGCAACTCGCCACGCTAACGCTTCAACAGCTGCTTCACTTGTTTATTTTGCCATTCATATTACAGTCGCATAAGATTCTCAACAAATTCTTTAATATGTAGAAAATTTAGACAAGTTTCGTGCTTTTTGCGTGTCACGATCAGAGCTTTAAGAGAGAGCATAGTTTTGATTATAATTATTTTTTTTTATTTATACTAGCACACCAGTAGTTAGGGTTAATAAATAACAAATAAAATGCAACAAATAACTCCAATCTTAACTCCACTCGTGACTCTATTGGTGAATCCACTCGTGCTTCTACTCATATCTCCACTTCTTATTTCCATTTGGAGCTTTAGTCGTGATATCTTCTACTAGTAACCAGGGACTCATGCTCGTGTATCCATCGTGATTTTTATGTCCTTCGCTCTTGCTTTCTCTCGTATCTCTGATTCATAATAATACCTCCATTTCGTTCCTCAACGCGTGCCCTCCCTCATACCTATATCCTTGGCTCTAAGAGTAGAAACGAGTCTCTACTCGTGCTACTTACTCGTGCTTCTACTCGTCCTTCTACTCGTGCTTCTACTCGTGCTTCTACTCGTGCTTCTACTCGTGCTTCTACTCGTGCTTCTACTCGTGCTTCTATTCGTGCTTCTCGTGCTTCTACTCGTGCTTCTTACTCGTCCTTCTACTCGTGCTTCTACTCGTGCTTCTACTCGTGCCTCTACTCGTCCTTCTACTCGTGCTTCTACTCGTGCTTCTACTCGTGCCTCTACTCGTGTCTCTACTCGTGTCTCTACTCGTGCTTCTACTCGTGCCTCTACTCGTCCTTCTACTCGTGCTTCTACTCGTCCTTCTACTCGTGCTTCTACTCGTGCTTCTACTCGTGCTTCTACTCGTGCTTCTACTCGTGCTTCTACTCGTGCATTTACTCGTGTCTCTACTCGTGCTTCTACTCGTGCTTCTATCCATGCCTACTCGTTCCCACGCACATGCCAATATTTATCATTCTATACGTGACTCCACTCGTACCTGCACTCTTGCCTCTGCTCTTCATTCCACACACGACTCCATACTCATACTCGTGCCTCTCGCTTTGCTTGTGACTCCACTCTTCATTCCATTTGAGACTGTTTTCCATCGTGATTTCACTGGTCTCCGCTCTAACTTGCACACGTGCTTATTCGTTTCTCTAGTCGTGAGTCTAGTCCTACTTCTGATTTATAATATTATCTTCACTCGTGCTTCTTCCCTTTACTTTGCTCGTGCCTCTCTTCTGATATCTAATCACATCTCCACTCGAGTCTCTGCTCGTGCCTCTCTTTTGCATTCATTCCTCTCCTTTCCAATCACTCTACAAACTTCTGACTTCACTCGTGACTCCTTTCGCGCTGCCACAGTGTTTCGCTTTGGCTCTCTCGTGGCTCGTGCTCTGCCTCGTGATTGCGCGGCCATCTCTAATTGTCGAGTTGTACCAAAAAGTTGCACTTGTCCAGTTTCTAATGCCGCCTGGGCTGGCAGCGAGCGTTCCGTTCGCATAAATACAAAAGTTAAGGCGACACAAGTCAAAGTGACAGCCAGACCGAGTCAGTTCGAGAGCCAAGGCAAGAATCAGAGACGATGCCAGTGACAGAGGCAGAGGCAGAGGCAGAGGCAGAGACAGTGCCGAACACGTTGTTCCGTCACGACCCACAGCTGAAGCCGCAACCGCAGCCGCATAGTCATAGTCATGCCTGGACCTTGGGCTCAGCTCTGCTCGCTCCACTCTCCACTCTCCACGCCCCTCGCCCCACGCCGCTCGCTCTGCATGCTGATGGAGTAAATTCATGAGTCGGATGAACGCCATGTGGAGCCCCAAATTAAGTGTGTCACCATTCACAGCGAGCGGAGGTCATGACAATGCCCAGGAAAGAACGAGAGAGACTGGAAGAGAGAGAGAGAGAGAGAGAGAGAGAGAGAGAGAGCTATGGAATGAGTCGGGAAGAGAGATGAACTAAAGTTAACTACACAGCAATTTATTAACATGCTCGAAATGGAAACCAGGACAGCAAGCGCATGCCGCATGCCGCATGCGAAGCTGAGGCAACTGGCAACTGGCAAGTGGCAAGTGGCATGTGGCAAGTGGCAACAACAGTTGCAACTGCCAAACTGAAACTGAAGCCAAACTCGATGCCGACGTCGCTGCTGACCATGGAACGGCAGCTGAAACGGCAGCATCATCAAAATTCATATGCAACAATCATTTCACACGACACGCCCCCTCGCCCTGGAGCTGCCTTTTCTTTGCTTCATTTGGTTTTTTTTTTCAATTTCTATACCCTGAACCCATTGAAAATGGGGGCATATTTGTTTTGTTGAAAGTATGTAACAGGCAGAAGAAGGTGTGGCAGACCCCATAAAGCGTATATATTCTGGATCAGGGTGACGAGAAAAGTTGATATAGCCATATGTCCGTCTGTCCGTATGCTTGAACGTGTCGATTTCTAAAGATATAAGAGCTAGAGAATTCATTCTTTTGCAGAATTTCAGAAATTCGATAACTTTTATAGTTCCAGAGGTATCGATAAAAAACATTGATCGAGAGCCAGCAATAAAATTATATCTCGTTCATCTTTACAGTTAGAGCCTTCAAGTCTTCTGCATTTATATAGATACTAATTTAATACAATTTCGATTTTTGTCAGATTTTGAATTCCGGTCCTCAATTCACCCCCATACCCCCAAATGTGTTAAATATGTATTTCAAATACTAGACACATACAGTTTGGTTTGCCATATAGATATGAATGTCATGATCATAAGCTGAAAATTTGATTACGATTGTCCGTCTAGAAACAGAATTATTAATCAAAAAAATTCACGCAGCAAAGCCCATGTGGCAGAGCAAGCGAGAGAGCGAGACAGCAAGAGGCCTGCAATGCATACATCAGCCTGTGGCCGCGTGCGTTATTCTTGGAATATTTGACGTTCGAAGAAGTGTTCAGGGGATCTCGTAGTCGAGCAGTCTCGACTAGAGCTTTCTTACGTGTTTTTTTTTTTTCTTTCTGTTGATTTTTCAAGGCCGCTGGCATTACGGTAATTGCAAGGATTTGTTCTGGCATAACAGCAACAACAATAAAAGAAATGAGAAGGACACAGAGAGAGAGAGAGAGAGTGAGTGAGAGAGTGATGGAGGGAGAGCGGGACAGAGATGAGCAAAAATTGACAGAAGATATACGCCCGCTGGGCTTTTGTGGCTCAATGGCAAATATTTGTTTAATCAATTCTATATGTACTATATGCCTGTATATGCACACACACACACACACACGCACACACACACACACAGAGGCAGGCAGGCAGACAGACACAACGTCTGGTTGAATGCCTGCGGCCAATTTGCATTTGAATTCGGTATGCGCTACGGTTTTTAGGGTTTGTTGTTGTTGCTGTTGCTCTCCTATTGAAACGAAGGTTCCAGCATCTACTATGTGGCTGCTGTTTGAGGTGGGCGTGGACGTGAGGCTTTTGGGCTGCTGGGCTGCTCGGCGGCTGCACCGCTCCATTTGTGCACGAATAGCATTCTGCGGTGCACTACGAAATGGCAGCAAATTGGATTTGGTATTGCCCAAAAATAAAAAAGAAGTATTTTAAATAAAAAAAGAGAAAGAAGCTGGAGAAATGAACGAAATATGCATGTATGTATGTATATGTTTCCATATGCACACAAATCGAATAAAATAAAATATCGAACAGCGAAATTTGTAACCAAGAAAGCTGCCAGCGGTTTCTCACACACACACACACACACACAGAGGGAGACACTCAGACACACAGAGAGAGACACTCAGACACACAGAGAGAGAGAGAGACACGGAAATTGTATATCAAACGAAAAGCGTCAAAAGAAAACATTGCATGTAATTTCCGCAATTATTTAAGCGCTTTTCTAACTGATTTGCAATTTGTGACTGTCAGATGCAAAGCAATATAATATCTTCTGCAGCTGCTGCTTCTTCTTCTCTATCTCTATCTATAGCCAACATTAAAGCTCTAGAACATTTTATTGCAATTCCCTTCGTATCGCCGTCAAGTGGATTTTCTTTTACTTTTCATTTTTATATTTTATTAAATAATAATTCTTCTACTTGCTTTTGCATCAATTTAATCTACGTTTACTGAATTGATGAAAAGATTTACAGTTACATATGCACATATGTATATCTTCCGGGAAATCAAACGTATCTTAAGCCTTTATATGGCCCTGATGCATATCTGCAATATATCATTTCAATGGAATTATTTCGCATTTGCAATATGTCCATGCAGGAAATCAGATATCCTTATCAACCTCTATCTATCTATCTCCCTCTCTCTTTCTCTGTCTATCTGTACCTCTATATATATATATATATATCTCTCTCTCTTTATCTACCTCCATCTATCTATATCTCTCTCTCTCTTTATCTACCTCTATCTATCTCTCCTTCTCTCTCTTTCTCTCTATCTCTCTCTCTCTCTCTTTCTCTCTGACCCTGATGCACATAGTCAGCGCGCATTACCATAATATGGAGTTCATCCTCATTGAAATCTGAGCACTCGACGCTCAACTCTCAGCTCTCAGTTCTCAGCTCTCATCTCTT
This sequence comes from Drosophila antonietae, assembly GCA_030914385.1. Classification (NCBI taxonomy): domain Eukaryota; kingdom Metazoa; phylum Arthropoda; class Insecta; order Diptera; family Drosophilidae; genus Drosophila; species Drosophila antonietae. The sequence goes on from JAUESO010000439.1 coordinate 19,014, forward strand.
ATTTGTTCCATCACGCACAAACAATTCCGGGCATATGTGCTTACTTTATGGCAATCAGCACAGCTATGCACACACACACACATACACACACCCATACCCACGCAGAGATGCTTCATATGCCACAGATGCACGTTGGCTGTTCTGCATAAGTTAAATTATGCGACAACAGCAACAACAGCAACAGCAACAACAACAACTTGGCAACAAATCGCAATTTTCAGCGCTCGATCAGCAACAGCGCTGCAAGTTGTAGGTGTCAATGCCGCAACCTCTTTGCATTGCCCATGCAAGCCACGCCCCCACCCTTCCCCACCCTCCGCACCATTCACAACAATCACTAAAACAAGCTCCAGCCATAAAGCAAGCACTGCCTTCCACTCTCTTCCCACCTCCCACTCTCCCTCTCGCTCTCTGGGCAACTGCCTGCAGCGTAGCACGCAAAATGTATGCAGATGCAGCTGAAGCTGCCGCTGCTACAGTTCGAGGTGGAGCTCGTGCTGTGGATATAGATGTGGCTATGTAGGCCATGCCCAAACAATAGACTATCTCATCCTCGCCCTCGTCCCGTTCGGCAGCCCAGGCTGTTGAATAAATGTCAGCTTCCGCGAATTTCGCAATTTGAAAGCCACACAAATCACAACAGCAACAACAACAACAACAGCAACAACAAGGGAGCATTGGAAGTACCAAACTACAGATACTAACAATAATAAAGATGGAGTGCTGCCAGCTGAATGCATGAATAACTGGGCAGATATCCTGGAGTGGTCTAGCCAAAGACTGCAACCCGAACACCAGCAGCGATAATTCGATAAATGTTATCGATTTAACTGCAATTTTGCTAGATTAAGTTAAAACTGTTAGCTATACTAAGATGAAACTAAGTGTATTATAAACTCTGTGAGAAAACATTATTATAGTATATATAGCGTAGCTTTAAGATTGTTGTTGTCGCCTTCCAATTATATGCTATGCCTAATAACGATTTCCCAGTGTCGCTCATTTCTTTCGCAAAAGCGAGACAACAGTCTTTAATCAAGTCCCTTCATTCAGCTCTTCTGGCAAACTGTTTTTTTCTGGTCTAATTCATCGATATCATAGCAACCCTGTACGAATGAAGGTTACTTATCTGCTCGCTCTCTCACTCAACGACAACCGAGATCACGTTCAACAACAGCTATGTTTCTCTCTCTCTCTCACTCTCTCTCTCTCCGTCTCTCTCTCTCTCTATAGCTATCTCTCTTTCTAATACATCCTTCAAGCTAATAGCAACCCTGTGCGAAGAACATAAGTAGCCCTCTCGCTCTCACTCAATCAGAACCAATACCACGTTCAGCTACAGCTATAGTTATCTCTCTCTCTCCCTCTATAGCTACCACTTTCTGATACAGCCTTAAATTATCACTAAAATGCTAACTCAATCGATTAGTTGTCAGTTTCTCTCTAATACCAATAAAACGTCATGAGATCACATCGATACGACAAGGGCAAGCTTTACAAGGGCTAACCCAATAGACCCCAAGCATATTCCATTACAGGGTATACCTATAAAAGTCAATGCAAACAAGAGGTGCTCTGTTTGCCTAGCTGCAAATGCAAATGTTTCTATTTTTTTCACAGATCTCCACTCCACTCCACTCGCCCGCCACATGCTGCTCTCATATTGTTGCCGGAGGTGAAATTGTTGAGCTGGACACACGTTCAGATGTTTCGCCTCGATAGACGATACTCCGCTAGCATGGCTAGCCTGTGTGTCTGTCCGGCTGTCTGTCATTCTGGCTGTTTAACAACCATGAAATCTGGCACTGTCTTTAGCTGACATTCCGCTATTTGTCTTGGCTGTTCGTTCCGCTGTCAGCCAAGTCCAGGTCCAAGTCTCCGCTTCCCTTGCCAGCTTTCCAGCTCGACACGCCAATTATGACGCACACCGTGCAATTAGTCGATGAAATTTTTCGCTCGCAACACGCGGCTTTTGTGGGTGGGTGGGGGGCTTGCTGCACAACGCCAACGTCTGGCAGCCAAGCCAAGCAAAAGCTAATCAACGATATGTGCCAGTGGAGTGGCGGTTTCCTGGTGGTAATTTAGCAAAGAACTTTAACATGTGGTTAGATTTTTCTTTGACATGAGGTTAAATAATTCAAGCTGAAAATGTGTTTCAATTCGATTTCTTTAAAGCCCTCCAGCTAGCTTTGCAAGTCATGTTTAAAAGCTGCTGCTTCTCTGACTGTCAAATATTTATCATGCAGTTTACAATTTGGTGACTTCACCTCGTTGTTATGCTGCCCTAGAGTCGTTGAGCTAAGAATTTGGCATTTTGCGATGTCAGTGAGCTTAGCTCGCTGTTAAATACATTTAATCTGAAGATAACTACTTATCATGAGCATAAATGTTTGCAATATTTATGCAGATTTTCCAGTCTCTCTGCAGCATCTAGTTGCCATATCATCTTACCTGACATTTATATATATATATATATATATATATATATATACTTGAAGATAAGTGTCAAATATTTATCAGGATCATATTTAGCTTTTCAAATGTTTTTGTCATTTGATTCAATTGCCATATCAGTAAGTTCATCTGTCATGTATTTAGCTTGAAAATAACTCTCAAATACTTATCATGAAGATACATATATATTTAACTTGAAGATAAATTAATTTTCATGTCACACATATATATGTATATATATATTTCTTATATTGACATTCTTGTATGCCTTTGAATAACTCATCAAGTATGCTTATCGATATTTTAATCTGGCTAAATATCTTTCACTGCTGCTCGTTGACCATGAGACTTGCCTGCCTGCGGCTGTTGCCAGAGACATCTGAAGCATTTTCATTGGCTGCCCACAATGTTTCCATGAGCAGTGCATATAAATTTCCATTAGTTTCTCGAGCTTACAGCCAGTATCTGTCTCTCTGTGTGTGTGTCTCTGTACTTCATTTAATTCATTCGAGCGTCATCAGCTATTAGCAGTTGGCTCTCAGTTGGCCCTCAGTTGGCCCTATCTGGCAGACAACCAATTAATCATAATAAGCAACTCATTAAATGCCATCATTGCAATCTGCCTTTTCTCTCTCACTCTCCCTCTGCCTCTCTCTCTCTTACTCTCTGCTTTTGCTTCTGCTGCCAGCGACAGGCCTTGACAATGGGTTAAACTGAAGTTTACAATTTATTCGCTGTCGCCTTTCCTATTGTTTGGCGTTGCTTGTTTTAATACTTGTAAAAATCCGAGCTCTTCTCTCAGCAGTTGCTCTGCCTCTGCTGCTTCGGCTGCTTCAGCGTTCTCTCCTTGTGACGTATTTCCTTTTCTTTTATTTTCAATATTTTTTCTTACCATTTTTAACTTTTTATTTTAATTTTTTCTTGCTGCTGCTTTATTCTGTGCTTTTCTTGGCTCATTAGTGTGCATTGCTTGCGTTGGGACAGCTTGTCTGCCTGTCTCACTCACTCACTCTCTCTCTCTCTCTCTCTCTCTCTCTTTCGCTTTCTGCCTCGCTCCCTCTCTTTGGCTTCTTCGTGTTTTTAACATTTGTTGCTGTCACTGGTTATTGTATTATTTTTTCCGCTACGTCCTTCGAGCATTTTATAATTTGATTTCAAGTTGTGCGAGTTGTGTAAGCTGAAAATATATACATACGTCTGTATATACATAAAAGTATCCGGTTATAACGACGTTCAAGGCAACGACGATTTTACGTCGTTATACCCGAAGCACGCTAAAACCAAAACAAAGGAAAAAAAACTGTTCTATTATTATTTTTTTTATTTATTTATTTTTTTTTTAAATATAAAATCAATATATCATGGAATTAGCTGTAAAAATTTGTGTGACGTCGGCATTGCACTCTCGCTCTCTCTCTCTCTCTCTCTCTCTCTCTCTCTCTCCCTCTCACTATCTCTCTCTCTTTCTGTTTCTCTCTCTCTCTCTCCCACTCTCTCACTCTATTTCTCTTATTTCTTCGGCACGTCGTAATAACCGGTTAAAATGTGAAATGGTCGTTAGAAGCGGAGTCGTTATAAGCGGATTCCACAGTATTAAAGGAAAGGTAGTTTTTCAATCCATAACTGAAAACCTTAACTGACAATATTAAAAACCGAATATTTATGTGATACACTATACATATATATGTAAATATATTCGTGATCTGTATTCACTGCTTTCTATATTTCATATTGCTCTGTTTATTCTGATGTTACTCTTAAATGTTGTCTTCTGAATTACGCCTCAAAGATCTCTCATTATCTATACATAATATATAGCTCGCTTAGTCTTGGAAACTCATTTACCTTTACTTATCCACGATATATGTTCACGTTCCTAATGTATTCCCAATATATTATCGATATATCGATATTATTATATTATTATGAAGAGCACTCAATTGTCGACTTGGCATAGATCAATATATCTCCAATATTTCTTAGATTTCAGCTTGTTTCTTTTAATTTTCTTCCTCTTCTCTGCAACGGCTGCTTGCCACATTTTGCGATTTGATTAATTTATGTTGCACGTTGCTGGGGCTAAGAGCAACGCCTGCAGTGCCAATTAGAGCCGAGAGCCACAAGCCACGAGCACAGCCTTTCACCTATATAAATACATACATACATACCTACCTACCTACCGTTCCCAATTCCAAATTCACCCCCCTCCTTCCCCCCCCCCCCCCCCCTCGACAAATACTTGCGGCTGCCGCCCTTTGGGGAATGTAATCGATAAGTGGGACGCTCGATGCTCGCATTGGTGCCGTCATCGCTACTTGAGCTGTCATCAAAAGCTGCTCAATTTTTGATTTTGATTTTGATTTCGGTTATTGTGAGTCCGCCCACGCATTGCTCTAGCCAGCCGCATCCGCATCCGCGTCCGCGTCCGCGCTCCATCTTCAACTCCCTTCAGCACAATCGCTGATTGCGCGTAGAGCAACGTACAACAGCAACGAAATATCCCCTTTTGGCGCGTTTATCAATTTCCGTCATCAACAGCAACGATGACGACGATGGCATCCACATTATTGTTGCTCCTCCAGTTGCCTTCTCCTACTCCTGCTGCTGTTTGGTTCAGTTCCAGGCTGCAACATGGGTCGGCCGCACGGCCTGCCGGGATCTGTTTCTGTGCCTTAATGTTATCCCTTTTTGCCATTGCCTCCGGCCAACGTCAAGTGTCGTTGTACAGCGCATATCCTGTCTACTTCCTGTCCGGCTTTCCGCTTGCCAACCAGCCGAGCCTCACCCAACTGCCTCCCTCCTCCCTCCCTGTAGCAGCCTTGTTGCGTTCAAGAAATACCATTTCTTCTCTTTACTACTCGTTTTTTTATTATTTCTTGTATACCCTCGCCCAAAAAGCTCTCCCACAAAGTGCTGACAGCGCCGCTCACAAAGAGATGTTTAGACTGAGCATGAACGTGAATGGAAGTAATGTGATTGAAATCAATCAAGCAATCCATTCAGCAATCTATCAATCAATCAACCAATTCGACTGGGAGCATTGATAGTCAATTCCTTTCGCTCCTTCCTCCAGCTGCTTCATATATAACTTTTATTCAGCCACAACTTCCTTATAGCTTCAATATGCCCAAGTCAACAATATTTACATGCATTTACAGGGCATCTGCTAGTCGTTCACTCCCACAGCTGTTGCCTTTTCTCTTTTCCTTTTTTTCCTAGGCATTTTTCCCTCTTATTGTCTTGTTGTTCGCGTCATAACTGCTGCGCCCTTTGCCAGGACATGTCGCCAGCTGGCCGCTATTAGCCTTAGCTTTAGCTCAGATCGATCCTGGGGGAGCTCTGAAAGTGGTTTCTTCGCCCTCCGCCACCGCTACACCAGCTCCTCCTCTTCTCGCATATTGTTGCCCACTGCTGCAGCTTCACCTCAGCGTGGCCTTTTGTGCATAACGCTTTATGCTTTATCCACTTGAACTCTTTCATTTTTTTTCTCCTTTCCTTTTCTTTTTTTTTCTATCTATTAAATCATGATTGGCTACAATTTACACACAAGTGGGCGATGGGCGCAGGGCGGTGGCTGGGTGAAGTTTGAGAATTTAGCTGGATGCCGTTTGGGGACAAACGACTTTATGAGCTGCGCCAAGGGTTGCCATGTGCTTCAAATTGTCTGGGATATCAACAGCTAGCTCAACAATATATCCACTTCAGCTTCAAGGTTATGACTGCCTGAGGAACACTACGGATGGGACAGTCATATTGCTATCCTGGTCTAGCGACTCTCTCCTTTCTCCTTTCTATACCCTGTCTTCAGTGGGTAGGCGATAGCTCACTGTTCCTAATAATTATGTTATATAGCTATGCCTTCGATAGATATTAAACTTTTTTCATTGAAGATCTCTGTAGATTCTATTATTCTATCTCTATCGCATTATTCCTAATCTAAGGATCTTTGTAGCTTCGTCTTTCTACTCTTCTATCTCTATCATAAGGAATCTCTCTCCTAAGCTAAGGATTTTTTGTTTGTTTTCTAGGGTTGCCCTCTATTGATAGCTTTCTACTATCGTATAGAGTTCCTGTAGTTATTCTTGACAATTTTTCATACTACCCCATATAACAGGGTCTAACTCAATCAATTGATAAGATCTCTCTCTTACTCTCTCTCTCTCTCTCTCTCTCTCTCTCCTTTCGCATAGGGTACTCAGAGTTTGTCTATAGCGCGAACGATTCTCGCTCCGATATTTTTTCGGCTCACACTACATCGCACTAGTTGTTCCCCCATCCATCCGCAGCCGCAGTGCCAGCATATTTAAGAGCACAGCGAGACAGGCGCGCACCCTTCTCACTACAAAAAGAAAGAGAGAGAATGAAAATAACCCAATGCGGTGACAATTCACAACGAACTGCAGCTGTTTGCCACTTCCTGTCAGCTGTCAATCCGTAAAAATCGTTGCTCCAATTGAGATATGTATGTGCGTTCTGCTTATGCATTGCCTCTGTCAATATTTAAGCGTTCCCACACAGTTCCAATGCCACATCAACAGCTGTGCCCCACACACTCACTGGCTCTTTCACTCTGCCTCCCTCTCACTCTCTCTCGCTCTCGCTCTCGCTATGCTTGTCTCCCTCGCTGATGTGTCAATTTTTCGTGTACGTTGATTACATCAAGCAGCTTGAAATTTGATAGCCATCAAGCTGTTATGGCAACAGCTCCAAACAGCGCTCGAAGCTAATAAGCCAATCAATCAAACCAACTTAAGAAAAAAAAAATGAACTAGTTCCAAGAATCAGCTAAGCTGTTGGTGTTCGATTTGAACTGGAACTTGTATGCATTTTTGATGCTTTACTCTAAATATTAATTAAACAAAAAGTACTACATATAAAAATATTAATTAATGCAAAATATTTAAACATATATATGTATATATATATAATATTTTTTTATATTTACTTTCATATTCCTGGGAAAACATTGCCAACCTTCGAAAATATATTTTAAAAAAAAAATTCTCCTTCCACTTTGAAACGATCGACTTGCAAATACTCTGTAAGTCCAAAATAACAAAATATATATACATACATGCATGTATACATAAATGTACATACATATGCATATATATCAAAATAAACTTGCAATCATAAGGGAAGGATAGAAAAGCAAACCCAACCACTGAGAATATTCACATATTTGCTCCATGCTCCACTCTTCACACTCAACATAACTGAATCTAGATATGGTCAAGCACTGCTCGCCTGGGCTACTACAAATGTCAATAATAAAAAAAACAATATTAATGCAGTTCAGGCGATTTGTTTATCATTAAATGGCAAAGGCAAAGGCAAAATCAATCAAAATGCAGTGCCACAAGTAATGTGAATAAAAGCGCATAAATCATAATCAATGCTGACAGCAGTATAAAGAGAGAGAGAGAGAGAGAGAGAGAGAGAGAGAGAAACAAATGGCAAATGGAAAAAGTTCAACATAAAATGCAACATTTAAAATAATTTTCACAGCATTTTGCTTGATTTTCAAAGCGACTTGAACAATAAATAATAAATGTGTGCATAAAATGTATGCGAGCTGTGTTTATAGAGCGACACAGAAAGAGAGAGAGAGAGAGAGGGAGATAGAGTGAGTGAGGGAGCTGCTGCAATCACATCGCAAATCGCATCTTGTGCTGTAAAATTTATTATAGCGGAAATTATTCAGTGCACGATCGAACGAACGCTCTGATTGCAACACCAAATCAACTGTGACAGCTGTGTGTGTGTGTGTGTGTGTGTGTGTGTGATGGATACACCTACACACACACACACACACACAGAGAGAGAGAGAGAGCTGGCGCTGATGTGCCATAATTAGCCTGCAATGTGCCAATAAAATGCAGCAATTGATGGAGACGATTTATTTATTACTCATACGCGGCGTATGACAGGGCCAAATCCGTTATTTAACACAGCTTTAGCACAGCTGTGCATGTGTGTGTGGCTACATTTATGAATATGCAATATACAATTACCAGCCCAGACCTGTCAACTTGTCAGCCTAACGTATATACCCTGTAAGAGCAGCAGGCAGCAGACAGCTGAGCACAGCCCGAGGCCAAGTCGAAATTAGAATATTCATGCTCTTGACAGCAGCTCAATCAACTCAGTTCGATGTTTTCTTTTAAGGAAATATGTTAAAGAGCAGCTCACAGCTGTGAAGGAGTTGGGCAGGTGGCCGGGTTGCTTTGCCAGGTGAGTAGCCAGGTGAGCGCGCTTCATGAACAATATATATATATAGATGTATATATATATATATATGCATGTGTATGCATGTACTTTATATATATATTATATATATTGAATGGCTTTATTAACCGTTTTCAATTGCAGTTGCAATTGCAGTCGCTTGGGGGCTTTTTAATTTTGAAATTTATTGACATTGCGCTGGCATTAATATAAATGCTGCAAACGAAAGCTAAAGAGATGGACAGAGAGAGATAAAGAGAGAGGGAGCGAGAGAGAGAGAAAGAGAGAGAGTGATGCACGTATGCATATTTAATATTTAGTATAGTTTTTATACGCATATATTAAGTGCTTAAATATTGTAATATTGTAATGCGACCAAAGCTAACTGTGTGTGTGTGTGTGTGTGGGCGTTGCCTTGTACAAGAAATGAACAATAAAATGAAATGGCATGGAATGAAACGTGAAACATAAAATTGTGGCTGACATTAATAGACGAAACCTCTCTGTGTGTGTGTGTGTGTGTGTGTGTGTGTGCATTGTGTGGTCATTCGTTTCAATTAAACTGCGCACACATTATCACATTTGCACACACACGCACACACGCACACAAATCAAATAGGCTGCAAGCCCAGACCAATTTCTACTCAATCATCATATAACAATTGCAATGGGTAACCCCAAAAACCAAAAGTCCAAATGCCCACCTAGCAAATGCCAAAATGCTATGCTAGCAATCACATAATCCACACACAGATGCAAATATATATATACAAATATATATATATATATATATAGTTGTGTGTTTTGCTTGTGCAGCATTTGATTCAATTAGAGCAAAATGCTTTGAATTCAACTTGAGCTGCATGCAACTCTCTCACTCTCCCAATCTCCCTCTCTCTCTCTCTTCCTCTCTCCCTCAAACATATATACTGCAGTTAATAGTAATAGCAAATAGTAAATAGCTATGTAAATGTTGCAATTGTTTCTCATTCAATTCATAGCATATTTGCAATAATTTTTATACATGACTACAAAGATTTATTATTATGTGTATAATAATTAAGCTTTTAGTTAATTCATCTAAGAAATATTTTGCAAATATTTAAGCTTAATGCACACAAACATTTTTCGCTTGATTTTCCTTCAATTTGTTTTATTTATTTTAACTGAGTTGATTTTGCTTTTATAGCCATCGAATGCACTTTAAGGAAGCTTAAGCTCTTTTTGGGCGATATAATGTGAACGACGGATGCTTTTCATATTTACATATTAAATTTTGAAAATATTTAAAACAAACAAATTTATATGTTATTTATATTTATATATTATTTGTATTTATTTAATTAGTTTCTTTGTTTTTTTCATATTTTCATGCATTATCTTTTATAATGAATTTCTATGATAGTTTTGAGTTTTCTTTTTCAATGTTTAGCTTAACCATCGTCATTAGCATTAGCATTACATTAGCCCCAGCCCCAGCCTCAGCCTCAGCCTCAGCCTTAGCCTCAGCCTCAGTATCTTCATTAGCATTAGCCTCAGTATCTTCATTAGCAGTAGCATTATCATTAGCATTATCATTATCAATATCATTAGCATAGCCTCAGCAACAGATCTCAACATCTCTATTAGCCCTAGCACTAGTATTAGAATGAGCATTATCATGAACATTAGCAATAGCATTATCATTTGCATTATTATTAGCATAAGCCGCAGATCATTATCATTAGCATCAGCATCCACATTAGCATTATCATTATCATTAGTATTAGTCTCAGCATCTGCATTAGCATTGACATTATCATTAGTATTAGCCTCAGCATTTGCATTACCATTATCATTAGCAGTAGCATCAGAGTCCGCATCTGCAATTGTATTATCATTAGCAGTAGCATCAGCTTCAGCATCTGCACTAGCATTAACATTACCATTATCGTTAGTATTAGCCTCAGCATCTGCATTAGTAGTATCATTATCATTATCATTATCATTAGTATTAGCCTCAGTATTTGCATTAGCATTATCATTAGCATTAGCATCAGCCTCAGCATCTGCACTAGCATTAACATTACCATTATCATTAGCATCAGCCTCAGCATCTGCATTATTATTATGTATTATCATTATCAGCATCAAACTCAGCCTTATCCTCAGCATCTGCCTTAACATCAGCCTCAGCCTCAGCATCTTCATTAGCATTAGCACAATCATCCTCATCAGCCTCAGTCTTAGTAGCTGAATCTTTATCATCATCTCTCAGCCTCAGTCTCTGAGCATGTTTTGAGCTCATTAATTTCCTTTATTTTTGTCTCTTTCTTTTTTTGAGTATTTTGCAGAGACCCCGAATAACTCTTAAGGGATTTCAAAAAGTCCACAAATAAGTGTTTCGCATGGAGTGTTATAAATAAAACTCTCAAAATAACTCTTTCAGCATGTGCTTAGGAGAACTCCTTTTACTCAGTGAGAAACAGAAAAACTGTGGGTTTTTCTGCGGTCCTCAGTGTGATATTTTATTGCCTTCCTCAAAAAAAATAACCCTTTTTTTTTGTGTGTGCTGTTGCTGCGTAGATCAATGACGCAGTTTGCTTTTGTTTTATTTTCTTCTAACTGTTGCTGCTGCGTTGCACTATGGGAGCAAATGCCGATTTAGCGGCATAAACTCAAAATTTAAATATATGGACTTGAAATTTAGCAAATATGCTTAGATTACTTTTTTAGAAATTTGGATTTTTCTTGTTTTGGTAATTTGAATGGGAAGTCATATACTTAGACTTTTCCAAAATGGAAACTACGGAAATAAATAAGAAAATATAACAAAATACTGTTGGACTTTATGCCGCAAAATCGGTGTTTGCGCCCATAGTGCATTGGTCAGCGATGCACTTTGTTTTTGCCAAAAAAAAAGAAAACAGTTTTTTTTCTGTATGTGTTGTTGCTGCGTTGATCAATGACGCAGTTTGTTTTTGTGTGTATGTGTTTTTTTTTTCCATCTCTTGCTGCTGCGTTGCACTATGGGAACAAATGTCGATTTAGCGGCATAAAGTCCAAAATTAAATATATGGACTTGAAATTTAGCAAATATGCTTTGATTACTTTTTTAGAATTTTGGATTTTTTTTGTTTTGGAAATTTGAATGGGAAGAGATATTGCTAGACATTTCTAAAAAGGAACTAAGAAGGTATAATAAAATAATTTTGGACTTTATGCCACTAAATCGACTTTTGGGCCCATAGTGCATTGGTCAGCGATGCACTTTGTTTTTGCCAAAAAAAAAAAACAATTTTTTTTTGTGTATGTGCGGCGTTGGTGTGTATGCAAGGGTTGTTTTCGCGGAGCAGGTCAATTACGATCTATAATTCGATGTGTGCGTTTGTCAACAAAAACACAGACAGACACACAGTTATAGAGACAGACAGACGGACAGACATAGGGACAGACATATAGACACACAGACAGACACAGAGTTATAGACACGCAGGCAGACACACAGAGTGACAGACAGACAGTGTGACAGACGGACGGACAGACAGACTATATCTATATATATCTGGCTATATCAACTTTTTTTCTGCTGATCAAGAATATATATACTATATAGTGTCATCCACGCCTCCTTCGGCCTGTTATATATGTACATATATCGACTCTGCTCGTCGCCCCTGATCAAGAATATATATAATTTATATGGTCATATACGCCCCATTCTGCCTGTTAATTACATTTATCAAAACCATAATAGTTTGATTTCTTATTTTCAATCAGGTTATAATTAAAAGCAAACACACAGCAAACACAAATCAAACACAAAACAAACACACAAAGCAAAAACATATACAAAGTTTTATAAATGAGGATTTTAGAAATAAGTCACAAAATAACTCTTTGTGTGAAAGAGTAAAAGTATTACTCGCAAAATAACTCTTTTAAAAAGAGGAATTGCCCTGAATTCCTCCATGCCAAACACTCAGAGTAGGAGTGAAAAAAACCAAAAATATCTCTCCTACTCAGAGGAATAAAGTTTGTGTGCGCCTTTTTTCTGTATCTCTCAGAAATGAATGAGACAAGTGAGTCGGGTAACTGTTATTCGGGGTCTCTGGTATTTTGTAAAGCGGTTCATTGACTTTTCCGAACTGCCGCCTGCACCTGGCTGGTAAATAATAACTTGGCCATTTTTATTGCAGATGCCCCACCCGAAGGGAATGTCACATTGAAATAGTTGCACGCCATTTGGGCGCCATAATTTTTAGTCGCCCTCAACCGAAAACTGTGAAAAAGCGGAATACACACAGAGTCAACTGAGAGAGAGAGAGAGAGAGAGAGAGCGGGGCAGGGGACACATTCACATCACATACATAAGTTATGAACTCTGAAGAAAGCAAGAAAGAGAGATGGCACGAAGGGAAGGACAATATAAGGATTCGGGTAAAGAGTTTGAAGCACGCGCCAAATGCAAAGCGAAGACCAACTCGAAACTCGTGGCCGAAACATCCGCAAGGCCATTATATATGCTGCCCCAGCAATGCGACACCTTGTTGGGGGAGGGGGAGGTGGAGGGGGAGGTGTTGGGAGGTTTGAGTAGAGTGCTGCCGGATTGAGGGTATGCAGCGTATAAAATATTATTCCACTGGCATTCGCAGCGCCAAGATAAACACACTTCACACACTCTTTTACCGTTCGGCAAAAAAAAAAAAAAAATAAATAAATAAAAACAGAAAAAGAAATTTGTTGCCCAGTTGCAGTTTATTGTGTTCACTCTCTCTCCATCTCTCTCATTCACTCTCTCTCTCTCTCCCTCTGTCTGTCTGTCGCCATTTGTAAGTTTTGCTTACACTTTGCTTGGCCATTACTTTTGGCATTTGCACTTTAATTAAATTGTAAATATTCTTTGCCCGGCTCCTTGATGATGATGATCAGCATGTGGGCGTGGCAGGGGCAGAAGAGGGGGGCATGAAAACGAAGATGGAAATTGAAATCAAATAAATTGCCCAACATGAATTTACATTTCATTTCTCACGGCTGCCTGCACATCTCGGCCACAACAATTTCTATTTGCTGTATGCCAAAAAGAAAACTCTATATATCTATATATTTCAAGCCTCAAGCAAAAATGGGAGAAAAAAAAAAGAAAACTAAAAATAATCCAACATTTTCTTAAGCAAAGTCAATTGTTTGGCCATATATCATGAAAATTTGAATTTTAAATAACTGCAAAGTGCAAATTTGACTAGGTGAATAAATGACAGAATCTTAATTGCAAATATCAAACTGTAGACAGATGCAGCAAGAGAGTGTGAAAGAGAAAGAGAGAGGAGAGGAGAGAGTAGCGAATGCACTGTATATAAAGTTTATTTTATCTACTTGACTGTCCAAATGAAAAGAGTTTTATTGCAACGCCTTAAGCCAAGTGCAATTCATTACACACAAAAAATGGGAATGAAAAAGTAAATAAAACTCTATTGATAATGCTTAAAAAAGAATTTGAGGTTGAGCAGAGAAAGAATTTGAGTAAATAGAAATTGAATTTGAGCAGAAGCCAACGAGCAATACATACATAGCACATTTAGCTTGATAAGTGAGAGTGTGAGAGAGAGAGAGATCGAGAAGAGATGCATGAACTTCATTATACTATTACGCAGTTTGAGCGAGCACAAACGAAATGCACAGATCTCTACATGCATCCCTCTCCCACTCACATTCACAGCGCGCTCTACCACGATGTACGCAGAAGCTTGTAGCGGACAAAAATTGAAATCTCTTTTCGCCGATCCCGTTAGTTACCTTCTGTACGAAGATTATAGCGAACTCTTGAGAGCGTTTGCCTTGTTCATGTTTGCGATTTCTTAATTATTTGTGGAAAGAGTATGAGTGAAGCGTCGAGGCGAATGAAAAATATGATTCGCGACGGGCAGGCACACACACACACACACACACTTGCAGTGCCTTGCTACATGTATATGCATTTGTTTGCCTGTGTGCGCAAGCTACTTATTTAGCTTCACTCTCACTCTTTCAATTCGTTTTTGTTTGGCTGCCGCCGAGTCATATACGAGCGCACTCATTCACTCAAGACATTTTCGACTGCAGGCCAATCAACGCACTTTGCGCATTATTAATGCGAACGGTACTTTTTATACTTTGTTCCCGAAGGGGAAAAAGTATATTGGGTTTGTGCAATGTCCGTCTTGCTGTCCGTCCGTCTGTCCGTCTGTCCGTCTGTCCGTCTGTCCGTCTGTCCGTATGAACGCAATATTTTTCGGCGCTATTAGAGCTAGAGACTTGAAATTTTAAACATATACTCATATATGTTCCCGAATTATAAAGTGTAAAAATTTTCCCGATCCGCCCACTAGGGGCGTGGCAATCGGAAAACTCTTCCGCCCATAGTTAAGTTATCATACTAGATGATGAGCTAGAGAGTTGCAATTTGAAATGTATACTCGGGGTGACAACCCAAGTTCAAAAAGCTATGGCGGATATATCTACGCCCATTGGGGGCGTGGCAAATCGGGAAATACGTATCTTCTACACCGTTAAAGCTAGAACGCTGAAATTTTGCATGTGAGTTAATGTTATGATTCTAAGAAGATCGATCAAAAAGTTTTATGTCTACGCCCATTGGGGGCGTGGCAAATCGGACCTGAATATATAGTGATTTTTCAAATTGTGCTATATTTTGGACACTATTGACACTAGAGACTTGAAATTTTGCATGTATACTCGGGTTGACAACCCAAGACTAATAAGCTATGGTAGATATATCTACGCCCACAGGGGGCGTGGCAAACCGCAAAAGTTTATATCTCCTACAGTTTTAGAGCTAGAAGCTTGAAAATTGGATGGTTGAGTTACTAATGTTCTCCTCTATCGATCCCCCAAAAATAATTTTTCAGCCTCTTTGGGGGCGTGGCATATCGAAAAATACCCTGTAATTTTCGCATTTTTGGAATGTAAGCAACCAAATTTTGCAGGCATGTTAGCCTCGGCCCTTTCTAAGAACTGGCAAAAAATTATGCGTCTACGCCGCCTGGGGGCGTGGCAAATCGGCAAAGAAGTTTGTTGTGGCCAACTGCATAATTCATGCATACAATAGCTTAGTAGCAATTGCTAAGATGGCAAAAAGCATTTTAACATAAATATAATAATATTAATGAATTTAAAAAATAAAATTAATAAGTTTTTGATTAATAAATAAAAAGTTTCCAGCGGGATTCGAACCTGGGTCTTTTGAAAACAACATGTAATCGTTAGCTAAACCTAAATAAATTCACAGCTGATCAGCTGACCAGCTGATCAGCAGCTTGTGACGTCACAAAACAATACAATCGCAATTCTTGCAATATGTATACACTTCTGCCACACAGCGTCGCAAATCGGAAAGCATAAAGCAGTTTTAGTTTTTACTTAAATGCACAATTCATATGCGTATGTTTATAAATGATTATCTATTGGCAGCAAGCATTTTATAATAAATATACAAATATTAAAAAAATAAAAAAAAATAATTTTTGAAAAAGAAGTTTTCTGCGGGATTCGAACCCACGCACCTAAGTATAGCTTGCATAGCGCTTACCACCAGCGCCACTGCCCTGACTTGAGTTTCGTTAACTAAAACCAAATAAGGCATTGCTAGAGCGCCTTTTGACAAAACTAAAGTAACGATCGAAAAATTATCAATTCAGTCACAATTCTTAGAATATTCTGGCATCCAAACTTTTGTATGTATACATAGAAAATTGTGTGTATACTCGTATAGTGTGTACATGTGTCAATCTATATGTATGTGTAGGAAAAACGTTTGTTGCTTGCCATGTACGTTTTCTAATTGCCGAAATATTTCGTTAATTAAATGTTTATTAAAAAAATAAGATGCACCTATGGGAACAAAGTATATCGCTGTTAGTTGCGCCTAACTGCAACGTTCTTACTTGTTTTTTTTTGCATTCATGCATGAAGTGAAAGCTGAAGTGAGTCTCAATGAACAGCTCAAGTATATAAATATATCTATGTATATTTATATTGTTATATAATACACAATTACACAACAGAAACTTCAAAGTTGAACAGTTTATGTTAAGCCTGATAATTCCGGGCTTGCCCCTACTCAGCCCAGAGTATAATCCGTCGAGCGCTTTAAAGTTCGTAAAAGTTGTTGTTTTTTTTCCCCCACACACTTGGCTAATTAACCCTAAAACAGTTGTGAGATACGGCCTGAGTAGCTGCAGATCTGCTTAGCTCAGCTCAGGGCTTAGCTTCAACTTGGAAATGTTTTTGAATTCCGAGCGAACTTTAATTAATTTTGCATATTTTTTTAAATTTTTAAGTTTTGTTTAACTTTCGCTTTTCTTTTTTAATCTAAGCAAATAAATATATTTTTATTTATATTTATTTTTGTATTCCTTCGTTTTTATTATTTTGTTCTCTGGAAATTTCTTTCATTAAGGTTAATTTCGCAAAAAATCTGCCTAATTTATAAGATTTATCTGGCGAGACCTGCCTGTCATCATTTTTGTTCTTCCTTTGTTTTTCTTTTCTTTCTCTTCCTCTTTCTTTTTTGTTTTTTTTTTTTTTTTTGTTTTTGTTTTGGGTCTGTAACCCCAGCATCCGCCCTTAACATCCTGCACATTTATTGTGCTGCTCCTAATATGTTCTTCCTGAATTTCAAATGTCTCACGCGCTCTCCCTCTCTCTCTCTATGTCTTTCTCTTTCTCTGCAGCTATTCTCTGTCTCATCTCGAATTTATTTTCTCTTATTATGCGCCTTATTTTTGGTTGCCCTTGGCTGAGGCGCAAGTTTTGCTTTGCCAACTCCCACCCAACTCTCCCCCACTCCTCATCCTGCCCCCGCAGCGCATAAATTAATAAAGTGTGTAATTACAAAGTTCATAAACTTCAGATACGCTCATCTGCAATACATGGCCAAAGACAACGACAACAACACGAACAACAAACACCAGCAGCAACAACAGCCGAAACTTGATTTTCAGCTCTCTCTCTCTCTCTCTCTCTCTCTCTCTCCTACCCCCTCGCCGCTTCTTTCTTTGCCCCTTTCTATGCTACCCTAGCTTTGATATGCAATGGGGTATATGTACATAAACTAGTTGCTTCTGTTGAGAACTGTACTTGCTATGAAATAAAATACATCTGCTCTAGATTGTATTGGAATTAGTTATACTATATTAATAGATATATTCATGATTTAGTTTATAGGCATGGCCACGCCTCCCCTCTGCTTAATATACACATTCAGACTGCATAAAACTATAGAGGACATATATAAGACGTATTCAACTCATTTATAGGGCATACAAGATGCGACTCTGCGCCTTAAGCAATTATTATTTGTACTTTTTATTGTATTTTCCTTTTTTTCTATTACGCTTTGTTGTTGTTGTTGTTGTTGCTTTGGCACTCAATTATTTAATTTAGCTAGAAGGCGGATACATTGGCTGGTGTTCACCTTTTCTGGCCCAAGGTGCGAATCGTTAGCCAGTGTGCATATTTTATGAGCTAATTAACTGGCGCATTGGCCGCAGGCAATTGGCTTAAGCGAGAGGCAGCTAAATAAAGAGAGAGAGAGAGAGCGAGAGAGTGAGGGAGAGAGAGCGAGCGAGTTAGAGAGAGTGTGAGTTCGAGTTGAAAGCAATTTGTGGATTATGTTATCAAATTTCGAACGCATTATTGTTGTTGCCATTAGGTTGGCAACACGGCGCCGCGCACGTTTGTTGCGGTTGGCAACATTTCATTGTACAGTTGTTTGTCTTGGCACGAAAAGCAACACGAAAGCAGAAACTGCGATTTATATGCTGCTGAAAAGCAAGAGAGAAGTGCACACACACGCGCGCGCACTCACGCTTGTGTGTGTGTGTGTGTGTGTGTGTGCGTGGGCGTCTTCTGTACACAATTACTAATTAAGCTCAGCTGAGGGAGAGAGCGAGTGAGCGAGAGTGAGAGAGCCAGAGTCAACCACAGCAATGGAGGCAAGTCTGTGGCGCTTCGAAGTAGATGTTCCATCGTTGCATACGCTGCGACGGCGCTTGTTAAGAAAAATTACTCAACTGACACGCGTTTGCTTACACCATACATATATATATGTGTGTGTGTGTGTGCGTGTGTTCGTGTCACTGCCTACACCACAACAACAGGCAGCATCAGCATCAGCAGACACCTCAATCGCCGCATTGTGTCCCGCTAAAGCCAAAGCCAAACACCTTCCCCCATTCCCACACCTGACACACACCTACACCCCCCCCCCCTCAACAGCCACTCCCCTCCGGCCATGTTGGCCATCGCCATCGCTGCATGCATGTAAAACATTTCCGTTTTCCGCTACAAAAGTTTGGGCTTTGGCTTTTGTTTAATGCACCCTATGACGCAGCGAAAATGGCAGCTGGTTGGTTAGGTTAGTTGGTCCGTTTTGCTAATGCCGATGTAATGTGTCTCTATGTATCTATTTATCTCTCAGTGTCTCTCTCTCTCTCTCGCTTAAACCTTTTTCCTTCAGTTACTCTGTGTCTCTCTCACTCTCAGTCTGTCTTTTTCTCTCTACTTCTCTCTTTCTATCTCACTTTATCTCTATTATTCAGTTACTCTCTCTGTATGTCTATATCT